>SJYW01045253.1:313024-360119 GCA_006410735.1 Raphicerus campestris
ACTGTGGCTTTGTAGTAGAGCCTGAAGTCAGGCAAGTTGATTCCTCCAGTTCCATTCTTCTTTCTCAAGATTACTTTAGGTGTTTGAGGTTTTTTGTATTTCCATACAAATTGTGAAATTATTTATTTTACTTCTGTGACAAATGCCATTGGTAGCTTTATAGGGATTGCATTGAATCTATAGACTGCTTTGGGTAGTATACTCATTTTCACTATACTGATTCTTCCAATCCATGAACACTGTATATGTCTCCATCTATTTGTGTCCTCTTTGAGTTCTTTCACCAGTGTTTTATAGTTTTCTATATATAGGTCTTTAGTTTCTTTAGGTAGATATATTCCTAAGTATTTTATTCTTTTCATTGCAATGGTGAATGAAATTGTTCCCTTAATTTCTCTTTTTGTTTTCTCATTGTTATTGTAAGGAATGCAAGAGATTTCTGTGTGTTAATTTTATATCCTGCAACTTTACTATTTACTGTATTCATTGATTAGCTCTAGTAATTTTCTGAATGGAGTCTTTAAGCTTTTCTATGTCGAGAATCATGTCATCTACAAACAGTGAGAGTTTTACTTCTTCTTTTCCAATCTGGATTCCTTTTATTTCTTTTTCTGCTCTGATTGCTGTGTCCAAAACTTCCAAAACTATGTTGAATAGTAGTGGTGATAGTGGGCACCCTTGTCTTGTTCCTGACTTTAGGGGAAATGCTTTCAATTTTTCACCGTTGAGGACAATGTTTGCTGTGTGTTAGTTATATATAGCTTTTATTGTGTTGAGGTATATTCCTTCTATTCCTGCTTTCTGGAGGGCTTTTTTCATCAATGGATTTTGAATTTTGTCAAAGGCTTTCTCTGCATCTATTGCGATTACCATATGGTTTTTATCTTTCAGTTTATTAATGTGGTGTATTACATTGATTGATTTGCTGATATGATTGGAATGAAAACTGACCTTTTCCAATCCTGTGGCCACTGCTGTGTTTTCCAAATTTGCTGGCATATCTGGCATATTGAGTGCAGCACATTCACAGCACCATCTTTCAGGATTTGAAATAACTCAACTGGAATTCCATCACCTCCACTAGCTTTGTTTGTAGTGATGCTTCCTAAGTCCCACTTGACTTCACATTCCAGGATGTCTGGCTCTAGGTGAGTGATCACACCATCGTGATTATCTGGGTTGTGAAGATCTTTTTTTTGTACAGTTGTTCTGTGTATTCTTGCCACCTCTTCTTAATATCTTCTGCTTCCGTTAGGTCCACACCATTTTATGCCCTTTGCATGAAATGTTCCCTTGTTATCTCTAGTTTTCTTTAAGAGATCTTTAGTCTTTCCTATTCTATTGTTTTCTTCTACTTCCTTGCACTGATTAACCGAGGAAGGCTTCTTATTTCTTGGTGTTCTTTGGAACTCTGCATTCAAATGTGTATATCTTTCCTTTTCTCATTTGCTTTTGGCGTCTCTTCTTTTCACAGCTATTTTTAAGGCTTCCTCAGACATCCATTTTGCTTTTCTTGCATTTTTTTATCTTGGGGATGGTCTTGCTCTCTGTCTCCTGTACAATGCCATGAACCTCCATCCATAGTTCATCAGGCACTCTGTATATCAGACCTAGTCCCTTAAATCTATTTCTCACTTCTGCTGTATAATCATTAGGGACTTTCTTCAATTTGAGTCTGAATTTGGTAATAAGGAATTAATGATCTGAACCACAGTCAGCTCCCAGACTTGTTTTTGCTGACTATATAGAGCTTCTCCATCTTTGGCTGCAAAGAATATAATCAATCTGATTTCAGTGCTGCCCATCTGTGATGTCCATGTGTAGTCTTCTCTTGTGTCGCTGGAAGAGCGTGTTTCTCATGACCAGTGAATTCTCTTGGCAGAACTCTATTAGCCTTTGACCTGCTTCATTCTGTACTCCAAGGCCAAATTTGCCTGTTACTCTAGGTGTTTCTTGACTTTTGCATTCCAGTCCCCTATAATAAAAAGGATATCTTTTTGGAGTGTTAGTTCTAAAAGTCTTGCAGGTCTTCATAGAACTATTCAACTTCAGCTTCTTCAGCATTACTGGTCGGTGGATAGAGTTGGATTACTCTGGTACTGAATGGTTTGCCTTGGAAACAAAAAGAGATCATTCTGTCATTTTTGAGACTGCATCCAAGTACTGCACTTTGGACTCTTTTGTTGACCATGATGACTACTCCATTTCTTCTGAGGGATTCCTGCCCACAATAGTAGATATAATGGTCACGTTAGTGAAATTCATCCATTCCAGTCCATTTTAGTTCTCTGATTCCTAAAATGTTGACGTTCCTTCTTGCCATGTCCTGTTTGACCACTTTCAATTTGCCTTGATTCATGGACCTAACATTTCATGTTCCTATGCATTATTGCTCTTTACAACATTGGACCTTGCTTCCATCACCAGGCACATCCACAACTGGGTGTTGTTTTTGCTGTGTCACAGTATGATAAGTAGAGAAACTTTAAAGGCATATTACTAAGTTTAAGAAGTTATACTGTTATGTACTGTGTGATTCCAACTCTGTAACACTCTAGAAAGGAAATAAACTATGGAGAAAGCTAAAAATCCATGGTTTTTGAGCATTAAGAAGGAAGGTGGGATGAATAGGCAGAGTATAGAGGATTTAGGGAGCAGTGAAACTACTCTGTATGATACTATTAATACTATACTATCATATACATTTGTCCAACTCCATAGAAGGTACAGAGATCAGTGTGAGAGGAGGGAGGTAAGGTCTTAGAGTATGCACTCAGGGTGTAACCTTGGAGGGGAGGGGAGCACATCATGATGGGCCTTAAAGTTTATCAAAATGATTGGCATTTTTCTCTTGGAAAAAAGAGCAAGTGCTAAAGCATGTTCAGGAAAACACTGACCTGACCCTTCATATGGTTTAACAGGATCACTGCCAGCAAGGGGAAGATACTATGCTTTGATAAGATAAAAAGAGAGGAGGCAGGCAGCCTAGTGAAGAGGCTACTCACAAAAATCCAGGCAAACAGTGATGACCTGTGTCACAGTAATGAGGGAAGTGAGAGATGATAAAAATTTGAATACGTTTTGAAGGAAGAAACTATTTTCTACTATATTAAATTTGGAGAGAAAAATAGAAGGGCAGGGACGGGGAATGACCTGTTAGGAGCTCACTTCTACTGTATTAGTTTTGAAATCAATTCTATTTGTATATAAGTATGTTTGAATTTCTATGATCACTGTTATGTTTCACAAGTTTGAAAATGTAGTCTAGAGTGTGACGTGGAGTTGAGATGTCTAATCCATATGTTATAAGTGCAACGGTTGAGGAGATTGGACTTGTTTAAATGGTGGCATTAGAAGCCATGAGTGTGTGCTTGTGTAGTCACTCAGACATGTCTGACTCTTTGCAACTCCACGGACTGTAGCCCATGAGGCTCCTCTGTCTAAGGGATTTTTCATGTAAGAATATTGGAGTGGGTTGCCATTTCCTCCTCCAAGGGATCTACCTGACCCAGGGATCGAACCTGCATCTCCTGCTTTGGAGGTGGATTCTATACCACTGGGCCACTAGCGAAGTCCAATATTGGAAGCCATAGAAGAGGTAGAAGCAGCTTCCAGACTTTGATGACCCACTATTTGATATTCTTGCCTGGAGAATTCCATGGACAGAGGAGCCTGGCATGCTACAGTCCATGTGATCGCAAAGAGTCAGACATGACTGAGTGGCTATCACTCACATTTGGAAAAGGTCCCATAATTATTTAAAACAGTCCCATAAGATGGATTTATGAAAAATGAGAAGAACTTATAGATCTTGGCTTAAAATAATGAAAAAAGAAGATACCAGTTCTGTAACATTGGAACAGCCAGCTAGTAAGTTCTCCACTATTAGCAGTTCATAGCAGTTCATGCTTAATGTGAATGATCATCTACCTGGAATATTATTGGATTGAAAGAGATGTGGGATCTTTAACATCCCATTTTCCCTAAGTGAGTATGAGATAGAAAACACATTTTTATCTCCTTCAAAGTTGTTCCCAAGTCATTAATGGAACACACTCCGTTCCTTGGCTGTAAATGCATCTGGAAGAGATACCAAATTATTTTCAGCAATATGTAGCTACAATGGAATTTAACACATGTTAGTATGAATTCTAGTTTTATCAAGTGACTCAGGTTCAATAAACCACATTAATCTATTTTGTTTCATTCATAGTTAACAGAGACTGTTTTCCAGAAATCAGTACATAAGTATGATAATTTCACTCAAATACAATGATCTTTGCAGTTCTTTCCCCCAAGTCCAATTGTTACAGAAGATTATGCCTTCTAGAGTCAGAACTGTATGAAGAAATCTGTTTTTGTCAGTTCTCTCTAGTCAGCACTATTTAGCAATTTCAGTCAAAGATAAATATTTTCTGGAGGGCACTGTGCATTTGTTCTCCATTTTAAAATGTGCAAATATGAGACACTAGTTTCTACTTTTTGTAATTATTAACTGCTTTAGAATAAAAAGATGATTACAGCTAAATTCTAAAACACTTGTCAGTCAGGAACTTAAGAATGCCTGAAGCAATCTGAAACAACTTGAGCTGCTTTGAGCTATTTTAGAAACTAATTTGATTTTTTTTTTTTTTTGATGCATGCCCGAGAGGTATGACCATTTCCTTTAATAGCTACAACTTGAACTCTTATTGGAGTTTGATATCAAGTCTGGGTGAATACATGAAGAAATGAGTAATTAATAATCATCAGCATTCTGATTTTCCCTTGTATGCTAAGTTGCTTCACTTGTGTCCAACTCTTTGAGACCCCGAGATTGTAGCCCACCAGGCTTCTCTGTCCATGGGATTTTCCAGGCAAGAATATTGGAGTGGGTTGTCATTTCCTTCTCTATGATTTCCCCTTATTTTTTTTAATTTTAAGAAATTGTTATAAAATAGACATTTTAAAAAGCTATTGCTTCCATTATTTTCAGGACATTCTTCATTATAGTACTTCCTAAGCATCTTGTCCTGCACTTGGTTTTCCTTCTTTAAAGTAAGGACCATAGTTGGCTGATAAGGAAAGACTTGAGGCATTTTTATCAGCTTACATTTTGGGAGGACAGACTGTTGTGACAGGTAAAAAAAGACATCCCCTAAATGCTGATTCTCCTTGCACAATTGGTTCATCATCTTGACAGACAAATCAACCCAAAAGGCAAGAAAACTATTTTTGGACAGTGCTAACATTTTTTTGTTATTGTTTTTTGTTTTTATGACAGCACATACCATCATTGTTGTCAAAGCTGGTTGGAAGTAGACAAAACCTATTGTATACTTTTGCTTTATTTGGCAGAGCCAGAATAATTGCTGTTATGTGGCAGCATACTCACCTATTGAATTTCTCACAACATGCAGAAAGCATTCACATGAATAATAATTCTCCAATTGAATCAAATCTTAACCTTTTCTACAAATAAAGAATTCAAAAAAAGTAATTAAATGATCCATTTACACAACTTACCTGCTAATCATAGATGTTTTTTAAATGAGTGAGCTGGAACAAGGATATTTAGCTCTGTTTGCCTCAGTTTTCTCATCTATAAAATAGGGGTAGTAGTAATATCCTCTTTATGTCTGTCATAAAGAAGGAGCACAAGACATATCAAGTGTAAAAGTGAAGAAAAAAATGAACACATCTTTATTAATGTAAGTTCATTTGCTATTAATATTATCCTTTACTACTCAATAGTGCACCACTCTCTTCATAAATCCCAGACACAATTCCTCTAAAGATAAGAGTCTTTTCCCTGGGTCAGTCATTAGACACCTTTATTGTGCCAAATATAGTTAATAAAGGGGGTTAGAAAATTAGACAAACCCAAGAGGACAAGATACACCAAACAGGTAACATGTGATAAAGGAAGGGGTCTGAATGAGTGTCACCTTAAATGGAATTAAAGGGAGAAGTGGTGTGTAGGGGAGTGTGTGTGAGAGAGAGATGTAGTGTTCACCAAGAGTAAGAGTTTGGAGAGGTTGTTAACATATGTGTGAGAGAAGAAGTAGGAGAAACAAAAGAGCATGGACCAGAGGAAAGTGAGTTGTGTAAGACTGGATCCATCCTTCTGCAAAATCTCAGTATTTTGTTCATCATGATTTTCTTTGGCATTTACTTAGACTTTTCAATAGTGCATTGAAATAAATACAGTGTATGCTTTTTATTGAGATTCTCACTGTCTACTTTACACCGAAGACTCGTAACTCACTTGCCTCACCTTGGTCTTTACCCTAACTCGGCAACAAGGACTGAGAAAGGACTTTTAAAAGTTTTTCTTTTTTGATGTGTATAAAAACTCAGTCTCTGCTGAGCATTTTCTCCATAGACTGAGATCAAATAAGAGAAATTTGTTTCAAATAATATTTGGAGGTCAGACTGCCATTTCTTTTAATGTACCTCCCTTTAAAGGTAGAGTCATAAGCCAGCTTTTTTTTTTGCTGNAAACTCAGTCTCTGCTGAGCATTTTCTCCATAGACTGAGATCAAATAAGAGAAATTTGTTTCAAATAATATTTGGAGGTCAGACTGCCATTTCTTTTAATGTACCTCCCTTTAAAGGTAGAGTCATAAGCCAGCTTATTTTTTTTGCTGTTGTTTTTTGTGTGGTTTAGTTTGTTCATAAGGAGTTTCATAAAGATATATTTAAAAACTCCAGCTCAGAAATCAGAATAAAACTGAAATATAGGGTTTATTTTCAAGTTGCATAGCATCTTTTGGTTAAAGAGAATCTAATTGTCCTTTTCTTTTAAAGAAAAAAAAGAAGGAAGGGAGGGAGGGAGGAAGGGATCGAGGAAGGGGTGGGAAGAAAGAAGAGGGAGAAAGGAGGGAGAAAAATCCTCTCCACGTGCTCACCAAGACTAGATTTAGAAACTGAAAAGTAGTTGCCTACTTCTTAATGCTGTATGCGATGAGAACAGGAAATGAAAATGGACAGCAGGATTTGCAGAATTTGAGAAATTCTGGATCCAAGCGCCATCTCATTTTTGACATAGAAATTGTNAGGGATCGAGGAAGGGGTGGGAAGAAAGAAGAGGGAGAAAGGAGGGAGAAAAATCCTCTCCACGTGCTCACCAAGACTAGGTTTAGAAACTGAAAAGTAGTTGCCTACTTCTTCATGCTGTATGCGATGAGAACAGGAAAAGAAAATGGACAGCAGGATTTGCAGAATTTGAGGAATTCTGGATCCAAGCGCCACCTCATTTTTGACATAGAAATTGTACACTGAAACAGAAGTAGCTTATGGGTTCAACCCAATTTCTTATCGAGAGTTTTGGGTCTGTTTCTTTGGGAGATATTTGACAACATTCTAAGGGACAGCTGACAGCTCTCTGTGAAACGATACTTAAGTTCTTTAACTTTCTTCATTACCTTTCTCCTAAAAAAAAAAAAAGTGAGACTATTACCCTTATTTCATAGAAGGAGAATTTCAGGTTTGACAAAGGTTAACTTACTGGTGGTTCTGAAGTTAGAAACTATCAAGCCAGGCTTTAAGTCTAACACTTTTTGTCCCCAAAGACAGTGTGTCTTGCAGTACTCAGCACTGCACAGTTATGTTTTCATTTCTACACCAAAGGGTCCTTTCACTTGTTCGCTGATATTAGATTCTGCAGTAAGGGGATTGGGTGAATCATTTCCTCCTTCTGAAATCCTCATTTCCCATGACTGGCTTGACATCATTCTCTCTTATGATTTTTTTTTTTTTTCTCTACTCAATGGCCTCCCACCCTCAACCTCTTGACCTTTTGTTTATTTTTTATTGTTACTGCAACCTGGGATTCTCTTGTAAGCTCTTTCCTTTTTCTCTCTACATGCACTATCACATGGCCAAGGACTTATTCCCTCCTATAGAACATATTGAAGTGCAATTCCTATTTCTGTGCTGAGTCTTGATTCTCCAACTTCCATCCACTTACTAAGTTCTGTGTGTTCACCAGTATGTTGAAGTCCTTGAATTTGCTTTTCCAGGCATCCAAAATGCAAACCTCAAGCTGAGTTATTCTTCACTCCAACTCTTTTTTGTAGCTATATGCCCTTTATTAACGATGGTGTCAGCTCACACAGCCTAATGTAGGAAATGGGTGTTTCTCATCCTAAATCTTTCATCCTAAAAATTTCTTTGGTGATTTTCTTCCTTTGTAGTCTTAAAATAGGTGCCTTTTTGAAAGGCACAGGTAGCTTCTCCTAATTCCTATGAGGACTAAAGGGAATATTTCTCAAATGTAATATTTGACCTATATTATCACATCCAAATGAAGAAATCTTTTTTTCTTTTTCTATGTGGGATTTAACAAATAGAAGAGAAGCCCACATTATGACTTAACAGGAGGATTTCTATGCCAGCTGGAATGCTCAGTAACTTGAGAGAACAGCAGTCTCACCTCTGGCTTCCTCAGGCACCATTTGTTGCCTGGATACATGCACATCCTTGTTTCTGGCTGTGCTCTCTGTGTGGGTCTCATGTCTAACACCCCCCATGCTGCAAGAAGAGGAACCATGCAGGAAGAGGAAGCATGGTGCCACCATTCCAAAGGCAAGGTAATACTTGAAGATAAGGTCTTTGACTTTGGTAATTGCAATTAATGTCTTTGCTAAAGGCAGTTGTAGATTTTATAAAACCTGAAAACTGCTATTCAAAAATTTGCCCAAAGCACTTATACTGAAAACATGAACAAAGTCCTTTCCCCACTGTCCCTACACACACAGTTGCCAGAAAACAATAAGTGAGTAAGTAGTAAAATCAACCACTCGCTTGACTTCAGGTAGCAGACATCATCGGCGATTTCCAGCTGTGATTTCAGTACTGTCTAGTTTGTTGTGTAGGGCATGGGAAGTACCTTGGAGTAATATTAGCAAGGAATAATTCGTTAATGGTGGTGTGGAAATGCATATGATTTTCATGACTTACTCCAAAACATCTCTCAAGTCTGAGAGGCGGGATTCGTTCCCTAGTCATAAAGGCTCACTCCGCAGGACAGAGCAGAAGGCAACATGCCTCTCTGGTTGATGTCTTACTTGTGGAACATACGTAGTAAGCTAATGAGATGGACCTTTCAAGGGACCCTGATGCTGCTGACAAAAGACTCTGTTTCGAGAATGTACATGTTTCCTTCTTCTATTCAGATCACTAAACAGTGGTCTGGGAAGAGGTGGTGGTAAATCCTGCCCACCAGTTCATCAGACATTTCTCAGCATCACCTATGAATACAAATTAGATTCCAGCTGTTTCTCAACCTGATTCCAGGCTTCAGCACTGGACACAGATAATGGAACTCTTGTCAGTGTCTTACACTGGACTGTATGTGCCTTGAGGACAGGGATTATGCTTAATTAATCTTAGCATTTTTAGAATCTGCTACAATGCCTAAAAAATATTTCACATTAAATGAATGTTTCTAACCCAATGGCATTACTTAAGCTAACATGAAATTTAAAAAATTTTGAATTTTTTTAGCTATAAATCAATAATTATAATCCAAATAAACAAAGATTTTAAAAATAAAGTGGTTAATCCAAGCAAAAATACTTAAATACAGATCTTCTATTTAAAATGAGTGTATGTTCCTATAACCCCATTGTAAATTTAAAAATGGATCTCCCTGGTGGCTCAGCAGTAAAGAATCTGCCTGCCAAACAGGAGATGAGGGTTTGATTCCCGGGTCAGGAAGATCCCCTAGAGAAGGGAATGGCTACTGACTCCAGTATTATTGCCTGGGAAAGGGGAATTCATGTAGTCCTGGTGGGCTACAATCCATGATTTGTGAAGAGCTGAACACGACTTAGTGACTAAACAACAACAACAAAATTGAAAATATAGTAAGTTTAAAATGCATTTAATACTCCTGCCCTAGCTAACATGGTAGCTTAGACTCACCTTCCTTATATGTGCTCAGAACATTTTCATTAGCCTCCAGTTGTTCAAAGTTAACACAAAGCCTAGTTTATAATGAAGTGTTGAATATCTCATGTAATTTATTGAATACTGTGCCAAAGCTGAAAAACAGATTGTTTGAAGAGTATTGGTTATTTACCCTCATGATCCTGTGGCTCCTGAAATCTGTAGTTCACTGCCACTGCTCAGCATCACTCGAGAGGATCATACCTCATGTCACTAGCCTGGGAAAGATCAAGTTTCAAAATTCAAAATAGTGTTTTTACTGAATATGTATTGCTTTTGCACCATTGTCAAGTCAAAAAAAAAAAAATCAAAAGTCAAGCCATCGTTAAGTCAAGGCTGTCTATACTGAGAAAAGTTAAATGCTGCATTAGTTTGTTGGGATTGTCCAAACAAAATACCAGACTGGTTAGTTTAAACAGCATAAATTAGCTTTCTCATGGTTCTTGAGGCTGGAAGTCTGCATTAAGGTGTTGGCAGATTTCATTTCCCCAGGACTTCTGTCTTTGCTGCAAATGGCCACCTTGCTGTGTCTTCACATGGCCTTTCCCCTCTCTCATGCCTTCCTGTGTCTCTTCCTTTTGTGATAAGGCCAACCATCCCATTATTGATTAGTTAGGGGTCTGCCCTTGTGACTACATTCAGCCTTCACTAACTCTGTAAAGGCCCTGCCTCTAAATTCTGTGGTATCGAGGATTAGGGATACTGCATATGAATTTTCAGAGAACACAATTTGGTGCATTAAAAAAGCAAAGAGTGATGTATCAGTCTTATTTCATTTCAGATGTATTTTTATTTAAGTATATTTATATTTAGATNTGCAGGAAGAGGAAGCATGGTGCCACCATTCCAAAGGCAAGGTAATACTTGAAGATAAGGTCTTTGACTTTGGTAATTGCAATTAATGTCTTTGCTAAAGGCAGTTGTAGATTTTATAAAACCTGAAAACTGCTATTCAAAAATTTGCCCAAAGCACTTATACTGAAAACATGAACAAAGTCCTTTCCCCACTGTCCCTACACACACAGTTGCCAGAAAACAATGAGTGAGTAAGTAGTAAAATCAACCACTCGCTTGACTTCAGGTAGCAGACATCATCGGCGATTTCCAGCTGTGATTTCAGTACTGTCTAGTTTGTTGTGTAGGGCATGGGAAGTACCTTGGAGTAATATTAGCAAGGAATAATTCGTTAATGGTGGTGTGGAAATGCATATGATTTTCATGACTTACTCCAAAACATCTCTCAAGTCTGAGAGGCGGGATTCGTTCCCTAGTCATAAAGGCTCACTCCGCAGGACAGAGCAGAAGGCAACATGCCTCTCTGGTTGATGTCTTACTTGTGGAACATACGTAGTAAGATAATGAGATGGACCTTTTAAGGGACCCTGATGCTGCTGACAAAAGACTCTGTTTCGAGAATGTACATGTTTCCTTCTTCTATTCAGATCACTAAACAGTGGTCTGGGAAGAGGTGGTGGTAAATCCTGCCCACCAGTTCATCAGACATTTCTCAGCATCACCTATGAATACAAATTAGATTCCAGCTGTTTCTCAACCTGATTCCAGGCTTCAGCACTGGACACAGATAATGGAACTCTTGTCAGTGTCTTACACTGGACTGTATGTGCCTTGAGGACAGGGATTATGCTTAATTAATCTTAGCATTTTTAGAATCTGCTACAATGCCTAAAAAATATTTCACATTAAATGAATGTTTCTAACCCAATGGCATTACTTAAGCTAACATGAAATTTAAAAAATTTTGAATTTTTTTAGCTATAAATCAATAATTATAATCCAAATAAACAAAGATTTTAAAAATAAAGTGGTTAATCCAAGCAAAAATACTTAAATACAGATCTTCTATTTAAAATGAGTGTATGTTCCTATAACCCCATTGTAAATTTAAAAATGGATCTCCCTGGTGGCTCAGCAGTAAAGAATCTGCCTGCCAAACAGGAGATGAGGGTTTGATTCCCGGGTCAGGAAGATCCCCTAGAGAAGGGAATGGCTACTGACTCCAGTATTATTGCCTGGGAAAGGGGAATTCATGTAGTCCTGGTGGGCTACAATCCATGATTTGTGAAGAGCTGAACACGACTTAGTGACTAAACAACAACAACAAAATTGAAAATATAGTAAGTTTAAAATGCATTTAATACACCTGCCCTAGCTAACATGGTAGCTTAGACTCACCTTCCTTATATGTGCTCAGAACATTTTCATTAGCCTCCAGTTGTTCAAAGTTAACACAAAGCCTAGTTTATAATGAAGTGTTGAATATCTCATGTAATTTATTGAATACTGTGCCAAAGCTGAAAAACAGATTGTTTGAAGAGTATTGGTTATTTACCCTCATGATCCTGTGGCTCCTGAAATCTGTAGTTCACTGCCACTGCTCAGCATCACTCGAGAGGATCATACCTCATGTCACTAGCCTGGGAAAGATCAAGTTTCAAAATTCAAAATAGTGTTTTTACTGAATATGTATTGCTTTTGCACCATTGTCAAGTCAAAAAAAAAAAAATCAAAAGTCAAGCCATCGTTAAGTCAAGGCTGTCTATACTGAGAAAAGTTAAATGCTGCATTAGTTTGTTGGGATTGTCCAAACAAAATACCAGACTGGTTAGTTTAAACAGCATAAATTAGCTTTCTCATGGTTCTTGAGGCTGGAAGTCTGCATTAAGGTGTTGGCAGATTTCATTTCCCCAGGACTTCTGTCTTTGCTGCAAATGGCCACCTTGCTGTGTCTTCACATGGCCTTTCCCCTCTCTCATGCCTTCCTGTGTCTCTTCCTTTTGTGATAAGGCCAACCATCCCATTATTGATTAGTTAGGGGTCTGCCCTTGTGACTACATTCAGCCTTCACTAACTCTGTAAAGGCCCTGCCTCTAAATTCTGTGGTATCGAGGATTAGGGATACTGCATATGAATTTTCAGAGAACACAATTTGGTGCATTAAAAAAGCAAAGAGTGATGTATCAGTCTTAGTTCATTTCAGATGTATTTTTATTCAAGTATATTTATATTTAGGTACATTCATTTTGAGAACATTTAGAAATGAAATATTTTCCACCTTTATTTCAAAATATACTTTATAAATTTTCCATCTAAAAACACTGTATCTGCTGCAAGCTTTTTGATCTCTTCATAACAAACATTGGTCAAACATATTTAAGTCACAATGAATATATGATGCCCAACAGTGAATGTAATTTTACAGTGTCTGAATTCAGCAGAGGAACTGGAAACAAAAATATGTGATATTTGAATTGAATGTATTGTTTTGTTAAAGAAGCTCTGTTACTTTTCATAACATACTCTCATACCAAAAAAGTAAATAGCTTTGCCTTTGTTCTGTCTGAAAATTCCATGTTTAAGAGGGGTGTGCTTAGATATCTCCAAGTAAGACTTGTGATATTGTTTTATGATGTCAATGATATGTGACATGTTAAATTGCATAACACTCAGAGCAAGTTTATCTTAATATTTTATAAGTAATGACATTTACAAAGAATAAACAGTTTTATTGTTCTGGTTTCCAGATTTCAGAAACATTAATATAGCTTTCTGAATCAATGTAAAACTGGAAAGCACAGACATTTAAATGTTGCAAAAGCTAAATGGATTTAGTATACTCAAATTTCCAAAACATATATTGCATCCCAGATTGTACACAAACAAGAAAATTGTGGCTTTTTAAAAAACATACAAGCAACAAATGTGCTAGTGGAAGAAGACCACATAAAAGTTTTAATTTGTAATAATTTTCAACATATGCTCAGTAGCAGTGTCTGGTTTTAAATGTCATCCAAACACAGCCTGGTTGATTCACCAAATTTTGTATTATATTTCTCAGTTCATTGGAAAAATTATGATTTTTCTTTAAAACTATGTAAGAGGGTCCCTGGATGAGTTAATTTGTAAAAGATACAAAGCATTGACTTTCTCAGCTGCTATATAATTCTCTAGATATGAACTAGGTAATTTTGAAAATAATAATGCTCATGTAGATGCATAAAATAAACAGAATCTTAAATCTATAATAATAGGTTAAACATAAATAAATTCATAATAAAGTCTCAAATCAGTGCAGCAGTTAGTGAAGTGAAAGTGAAAGTGAAAGGGGCTTCCCTGGTGGCTCAGAGGTTAAAGCGTCTACCTGCAATGCGGGAGACCCGGTTCGATCCCTGAGTCAGGAAGATCCCCTGGAGAAGGAAATGGCAACCCACTCCAGTATTCTTAAAGAGTCAGACATGAATGAGCGATAGTAGGCATATTTTATAGAGTGATTTGCACAAAATAAGGGAATTTGGTGTATTTATTCTTGTTCTAGTTAGTAGTACTTATATTATTTTCTATCCTTGCAACAATCATTTGATATCAAATCTAATATCCCTATTTTAATGATAAAATATTATAATAAATATGTTCTCCTTAAATGCCAGCTACACAGCTTGTGGGAAGCTGAATTTAAATTCAAATTTAGGTCTATCAGAAAGCAAAGGCAGTGTATCTTATATTAACTCTAATATTTCATCCTTTATTTTCACTAGACAGATTGCTTCACTAGCAGCATGGGATGCGACATGACATTCCACCAGGCCCCCTGTTTATTTCAGAGAATCTGACTAGCTCTCTGGGCAAGCACCACTTTTCTAACCAACACCCCAATTGCCTATCCCCAGTTACATAAGAATCAGACTCCCCAGGAGAAAGACAACAAATGTGTGCAAAACAAGATGAAATAGGAAAGAAACAAATGCTGGTTTCTAACTGACTTTGCTTGACTAAATAGTTTAGCCAAAGTGAAATGCTGCTCTCAGTCCCGTAGTGGGATTAAAGAGTTTATAATCCATACAAATGTCATACTCCATTCCACACAAAATCCATTCCTGTGTTTTTTCTCTCAAATGTACATTTCTCTTCCCTTCTCTATCACTCCTTGCTAGCTGAAAATATATTTATCAGTACAGTGATTTTTTTTTGTTTAAATTAACTGAGTCTTCTTGGTTTCTTCACTCCAGCTTAGAAAACATGATCTTTCTATTACATTTGAGCCTTTAATTCAAAGAGTATGCTTTTATCTTACTGGCTGAAGAGTGTTATGAAATCAGTCACTGAATTATTAGTTCTCACATATAGCTAGAGAGAAAGATCTGTCTTAGAAACATGATTTGTAATCATCCTGTTTTATTTTATATTTCACAAAAATGAAGTTGATGCCTGCCATGGCTGAACAGTGAACATATAAACAAACTTCTTGAGAAATCAGGATCCTGTTCCAGCTAGTGGTCCAGATTTCACGTTATAGATTTAAGAAATATGCTCAAGTTGGCTTTTGCAGTATTTCACTCTGTAAGGAATATTGATTGTTATTTAACTTAAAGTTGATAATTATTATCTGAACAGGCAAGAAAATGTTGGTTAGGGGAATTGAGTAGGATAATACTGAAGTTTGGGCCAAATGAATGTGGCCCTGAGTTTGGAGAAGGTAATATTACTGGGCAAGTAATTCATAAAAGGCAGAGCACAGTGCAGCCTTTGAGAAGGCTGGCCATTGTGAACCAAGCCTGAATAGTCCCAATGTTCCCCAGGTGCTGATTTGGAAACATTAGGGGTTTAGATCACAAAAATGGCATTTGGAAACAAATTTGCCTTTATTCTGTCTGGGCACAGCCTTAGGATATGAATCATTTTCCAAGTAGTGTTACAAAATAAGAGTAATGTTCATCACAAGATGGAAAACAGTATCTAAAATGAGCGGAGTCACAGGAAGACGTGCATGAAAAAAAACCAAAAAACACCAGCATGTTGCTTATAACGTGTTTTGTGGTTAACGCTTTTCTATCAGTGTAAAATATAAGCACATAGATTGAGAAATGTGGCCCCCAATATTAATAGCCCTATACTACTTTAAAGAGATGATGTAACATCACTGATGAAGAGAAATGAGGAAGCAAAAGCAAGAAGAAAAGAAATCACAAGTGGGGTAGGGTCCTGGTAGGACAGTTTCCCCGTAAATTCCCAGAACAGTGTGATTACTATTTCTGAATTGCCCCCTATACTTTTTTCTCTCCTTATTCATTATCCTGGATGTTCTCTAAATCAGTGCCAAACTTATATTTTCAAATATGAGATTTAAAAAAGACAACATGAAATTGCAGTCAAAGTGGAAAAATGAATAACTCATAGAGAACAAATGAAAAACAAGGATAATTTTGGTAGGTTATCCATATTTACCTACTGACTGGTTGAAAGATGAACTCAGAAAATAATGGTCTCGTTTCCAGTTCTCATGCCAACTAACTATTGGGCAAATTGTATAACATCATCAACTTTTTTTTTTTTATCTGTTATGGAGGCAGATAAATTTAATGATCTCTAAACTTCTATCTAGTGAAATGTTTTCTAAAGTTTACAAGTAACACTATGCATTGACTGATATGAAATATTATCTCTATTATGGAAAACAATATGAATTCTAGTCAAAACTAGTAAGGAAACCCTAAAATAATTCTATGAAAAACAGAGATCTATCTCTTGTTTCCCTTATTTAAAAGTAACTGAGAGAAAAACAGAGGAGAAATCTAAATTATACCTTCAAGATAGTAAGTATTAATCAGACATTATTTAAAACATGTAGAGACTAGAGAGGTGGCCTAAGATCATGTAAAAGAGAAATGAATGATTCTAGAAAAAAGTAACCTTGATGTCATACATTTCCCTAATATAAGATTTTGCTCTCCAATTATATAGATTTTTGAATGAATGAAGAACCTCACAAATTATTCTACTATAAAACTAGACAAATAAAAATGGATGTTGCTAAAATTTTTCTGAAAGTGAAGAAAAATTCTATTTTTTTGTATGCATTAGATATAATCCTGCAGTAGGCTGCCGTTTCTTTCTCCACGGGATTTTCCTGAACAAGGAATGAGTCTTTACTGACTGAGCTATGAGCAAAACCCTGATTTTTTGAGTGTGATAAATATTTAGGACAAATCCAGCCTGGATATATTTTGATCATCATATATATACATATGATAAAAATGTTCTATCTTGAAATACTGAAGCATTTATAAAAATGTCAACACCAACCATATGGTCATTAGTTTTTCTCCATGAAGCAGTATAAAATATCTTCAAACAAATTGGTGTGAGAAAATACTTGTTACAAGATGATAAACTTGAATATAATAAAAACACAGAAGGTGTTTCATCATAGACTCTGGGAGTGGTGTAGCTTAAGGTTGTCAAAAGCAAGATCCACTGTTATACTATCTCACTGTCCAGCCTGCTGCTGCTAAATCACTTCAGTCACGTCCAACTCTGTGCGACCCCATAGACGGCAGCCCACCAAGCTCCCCTGTCCCTGGGATTCTCCAGGCAAGAACACTGGAGTGGGTCGCCATTTCTTTCTCCAATGCATGAAAGTGAAAAGTGAAAGTGAAGTCACTGAGTCATGCCCAACTCTCAGCGACCCCATGGACTGCAGCCTACCAGGCTCCTCCGTCCATGGGATTGTCCAGGCAAGAGCACTGGAGTGCAGCGCCATTGCCTACATACTGCCAAACTGCACTCTTTTCTATATCAGTTTCCTGCTCTTAAGTAGGATAACCATTGTACTTAGAATACCTTCACATAAGTGGACTCTCAGCTATTCCAGTGAAAACATCCTTCAATACGGTGTTGACTTCTATGCTAAGGAAAGTTTAGGCCCCTTCTGCTACTCAGATTCTTTCGTTTTGAGTAAGCTTTGGTATTATTTTTTAACTTATTCCAATCTGAACTGAAAAATCAGATGATTCTTGATCTCTTACACACCACAGTATCTAAGAAACTGGTAAAATTTGCTAAGCATTGCATATTTTGCATAAGTTGCATATCTATTTGCATGGATTGCATATTTATTTTCTCCAGTGCTGTGTGTCCTTGATATCTATTCATATGGCTATATTAGTCACATACTACTTTTACCTGTAATATACTTAGAGTAATGCTGCTGCTAAGTTACTTTAGTCGTGTCCAAAACTTTGCAACCCCATGGACTGTAGCCCACTGGGCTCCTCTGTCCAAGGAATTCTCCAGGCAAGAACACGGGAGTGGGTTGCCATTTCCTTCTTCACTTAGGATAATATACGCAAACCAAAGACCTATACACACATTTTTGTTGCTTCCCAAATTAAATTTCTCCATGTGAATCTTACTCTTCCAAAACTGCTTCTAATCTCTGAAACTTAATTTACATATATATCCTCACAAACATATAGAGAAACACCTATCTGTACAACTTGCTGAAAAATAATAATGGTCAAGGTTTATTGAATCCCAGCTTGTGTGACCATACATTAAGCAATATGGTCATCTCCAGTTTCATGTAAAGCAAATGAGGCTTTGGTTAAGTGAGTGGCTGGAGGTCAGATGCCAGCAAAGATGAAGTGTGATTTTGAACATGGTTAGACTTCAAGCCAGTACCTGTCCCTGATTTGCAAGTATAAATTTATCATTTTGTTTCATTCTGTGTAGATGTATTTATTTCAGCTGAGAAAATCAGAAGCCTGTAATTTGGACCCAATTTAACTTTTCAATATTTTGTCTTGTCACTTTTCCTCAATCATTGTTGAATGTGTCCTTCAGAATACATGGTTTGTTCAATGTGTTGCACATACGAATTTGATCAGCAGCAGACAGCCTGTTCTCTTTGTAGGTGGTTATATCCCATGTATTGCACAGATGTGTGCTCTACTTATCTGCAGTGTCAAAAAGATAGTGAAACTGTGACCAGGGTTTAACTCCATTCAGATACGGAAGGTTTTGCCCTTCATTTTCCATAGCATAACATTTCATAACATTGTGTTGGGAAAGGACAGACAGGCCAGAAGAGAGCTTGACTTCTGAGAACTCAAATTTAGTAGGAAAGAAAAGGCAAAACACGTAGGTAGGTTAGGGAATAAAACAAAACAACATCAAAAATGCAGTAGAATCATACATGCCCTGGGGAGAAAAGGAGTCCCAATGCACCCTCCCGTCCATCACATCTTTCCCTTGAATATCTACTTCAGATGCTTTTGAGTCTTCTGCTTTATTGCCCATAAATCTCCTGATATATCCTACTCAGGCATATAGAAACCAGAGCAGAAGCTCTCAGGTGTTCCTGGTTTGCTCATGGCAAGACTTCCAACCCTCCACTTCAAATAATCATTTGAGTGCCAAGGGCAAACATAAGCACAATTTTGAACGAGACTAAACGGGTGAAGCTACCAGTTGGCTTGGTAAACCATCTGGGAGTGTTTATCAAGCCTTGATCTACCTACAAGGGGCTCAGATTCATGGGCACCAGGCACTTTCATACATATCAGATTGCACCATTTCCACTCCAGTGAGACCTCCAAGCTTTCCCACTTACTCTTTTGAATATTTTCATCATTGTTGTTGTTTTGTAGTTGCTGAGTTGTGTCTGACACTTTGCAACCCCATGGACTGTAGCTCGCCAGGCTCCTCTGTCCATGTGATTTCCCAGGCAAGAATACTGGAGTGGTTTGTCAATTCCTTCTTCAGAGGATCTTTCCAATCCAAGTATCGAACCTACCATCTCCTGCATTGAGCAGGTGTATTCTTTATCACAGACCCCCTGGTTCTTGTCATAGCAGTAACCAATTTCATTATTATCCTTTAAAATATAGGAAACTTTTAAAAACCTATTTGTGTAGCAAAATATTACATGAGAGTGACCCTGAAAACTCTCCTGGTGGTTTGACATAGTAGGTATTCATCTCTGTATTCCTCTCACAGGACTCTGTGTGTAAGCCAAGTGTGTCATTTACCAAAACATATAGAAATGCTATTGTTCAATCGCCCAATTAAATGACTTAAATTTGCTTCCTTTGCAAAGTAGGTTGTTTGAGAACAATAACTAATTTCATTCGTCTTTGCAGTTTTATTGTAACACCAAGCCCAATGCCTGCAACATAGCAAGTACCCTTAAAAACTTGAACTAGCTATATTTGGAATAACTTTAGACAAAGTTATCGAATTTCCAAAATCAGTGACAACTCTGTGCGTTAGTGAGAAAAATTATACAGTAACACTCCCCCCCATGTTTTATAGTAAACAGTTGCTCAAAAAGCAGATCTCTGAGCCCAGTGAATGAGCTGTCTTGGAGCTTTGCTTGCAAAGCCACCTACCACTGGCACACCTACCTTCTGTGTTTCTGCTCCACTTCTGATTGAGACATGCCAGCATAAATTATCTCCTCTTAGTGGCTCCCAGCAGTTACTAATTATGCCACATCGCTTATCTTTCTTTGCAATTTTCTGTCCAGCTTGTAAACTTCAGGACAGCACGTACTGAAATTGACAATCAGTGACACAAGCACAGCTTCATTCACACACAGTGTAACCATACATGCAATTCCCTGCTTTCTGAAATTGTATTTCTTTCTCACTTCATTTTTAATATTTGTTAAACTCACTCATTCTGGGAAAAAGAGCAATTGTAGAGAGATTATGATTTTTTTTCTGAAAGACGTTGTTCATCTCATATGATAATGTTTTTTGAGGGAGAAAGGGGCATTTTCAATGAAGATAATTGCTATATAGCAATTTAAGTGTTTTGAATAAAATGAAATTGGAAAAGCCATCTCCCTCACAAAAAGTCTGACCATCTATTGACAGTATAACCTGAGGCTGAGAAAGAAAACTTTTAATGGTATTAAACAGCTACAATTTGCTACCCTTTGGACCATAGCCTGTCAGGCTTCTGTGTCCATGGGATTATCCAGGCAAGAATACTAGAGTGGGTTGTTGTGCCCTCCTCCAAGGTTCTTCTCAACTCAGAGATCGAACCTACTTCTGCATTTACAGGCCAGTTCTTTACCACTAGCACGACCTAGAAAGCCCAAAACAACCAGAGTTATTCTTTAATGCAGCAAATATTAGTTAACTTTTTCTAACTAGTCATGTTTCTTTGTGGTTTGTAGCAGAGATACAGTGCAGTTATATTTCCATGTCATTTCGTAGTTTAGAGATAGTGTAAAAGATTTTTGTAATCGCACAAGAGTCTCACCGTTGCTGAATGGTGTATACTTCCTTAGATCCCTATAACTTTCCATTTTCTCCAATGTACTTTAACTCTTCAGATTGTAAATCCTTTTATCTTAAAGGACTAAGGCAAATCCAACCTCCATGCCCTTTAAAGCATCAACTTCAGTCACCATTAACATACTTAAAATCAAATCGTTACAGAGTTGTTGAAGGGAGCACTCTTTCTCAGATATATATACAGAACTATACCAAAAAGATCATCATGACCCAGATAACAACGATGGTGTGATCACTCACCTACAGCCAGACATCTTGGAATGTAAAGTCAAGTGGGCCTGAGGAAGCATAATTATGAACAAAGTTATTGGACAGGATATAATTCCAGTTGAGCTATTTCAATTCCTATAAGATGATGCTGGGAAAGTGCTGCATTCAATATGCCAGCAAATCTAGAAAACTCAGCAGTGGCCACAAGACTGAAAACGTTCAGTTTTTATNGCTGTTACAAGCAACTAAATCCAATGCCAACTGCTGAGATATGAAACAGGATAAAATATAATAATCTCTTCCTGTTTAATCATTAAATGAAAGTCCTATGATTGATTCTTTAAAAATGCACCAACAGTCCTTGATATGTAACATTTCATAAGTTGGATGTCAATTTTCACCTTGTCTTTAAAAGTCTTATATGTCAGAACAGATTTAATCTAGATTCTGATATACATTACCATTTACCCATTCATGTATGTAATCTCATGCTTTATGCCTACTGTATACATTATTAAGATCTGGGCAGAGAAATGATTTATAAAAGACAAAGCAAACCATGGTGCCTGACCTCAAGCAGTTCTCAGAATAGAAAGCATGAGTAACTATATATCACCAGGCAGAATATGCTGTGTTACAGAGCCTCACTCAGACATTGGACCAAAAATACACTGATGCCCTTGTCAACATGTTTTCACTCAAGCCCATCATCAGTTCATTTATATAGAGTTTGGATTTTTCCTCCTACCCGCCATCATTTAACCTCTAAAGTTTAGTGTGTTATAATGGACTTTTCCCCTGTCAGTATTTTCAGAGTTACTCATGACTTATTCCTGTGATTCATGCTTTAATTATACCTGCTAGTCAGGCTTTCTCATATGCCACATTAACCCAGACGCTTGAGAGACACCAGAAATGGTTTTGCTTTGTTTTCATGTTTTATTTCCCTACCATAATGATAAAAACAGATTCTTTCTTAATTTAAAAAAAATAAAAAAGAGTGTCCATATCTGCAAGCTCAAAAGCATAGAAAATTTTAATGGACTGAAATGTAGCCTCTCCAAAAATGTCCACTTCATGTTATGTGGCCCTGTCAACTGCAAGGTGAGTTTCACAAACCCTCCTGGCTGACATGCACATTGGCATGGTTACTGGCTCAGAGAAATGGCTGTTTGCTTAATCCTGAAATGGGGTGTGTGGGCTTTGCTTGTTTGTTTATTTTAAAGAGCAAAATGATGAGGTAAGGCCAGTAAACTAATGTATATTTGTAAATCTACCTAAAACATTTTTGTTGACCTGTATTATGTCAGGCACTTAAGCCTGGTGCTTAATTTGTACTTAGTAAGTGAAACTGTTGAGTTATTATTAATTGTAATTAGTTTTGTAGGCATGGGCCTCCTAGACTAGATGAGGCTAAATTCATGGCTTAGTAAGAGATGATGAAATAGAAGGGGAATGCACCCAAGAAGACTAAATGCACCCTCAGCCCTCTCCATGTTCCTGTTTGTATTCATATCTGGGTGTTATCCTTTCTCAAAGCATACTCCTTGGAAATGGGTTTACATCATTCTAGTTCAACTTTATATCAGGTCTAGAAAAACAACATTCACTTCAAATGTGCAAAATGCATGATTCAATTTTTAACATTATTTTCTGGTGTGGTTATATATATATATACACACATGTATATATATATAAACATATACACATATGTAAACATAAAATTCACCATTTTATTTACTTTAAGTGTACATTTCTGTGGCATTAAGTACATTCACATTGTGGTGCAACCATCACCAGCATCCAGCTCCTAAACATTTTCATCTTCTCCAGCTGAAACTTGTTATTCAACAACTTTCCATGCCCTACTTTCCCCAGCCCCTGGTCAATACCATTTTACTTTCTGTCTCTATGAATTTGACTTCTAAGTACCTTATATAAGCAAAAATAACACAATATTTGTCTTTTGTGTCTGGCTTCTTTCATTTAGATAATTTCACTATAAATTAGAGAAGCAAGGAAGACAAGACTTAGCGAGGCGGTGGAAGCAACAAAGTCAAGAACGCCAACTAAGGACGCAGGAATAACTGCAGATGGTAGCATTTGTCCCACGTAATAGTATGACTTCTAAACTTCCCTTCTAGAATTAAGATTTTATGATAATGACAGATTTCTGAAGAACAGGCTGGAGGAAAAGAACAGAATTCTAATATGACTTCACCATTATCATGAACTAACTACGTTTACCAGGGAGAAGATACAGGGAGAGAGACAGAAAGACATGGGGGTGGGGGGAGAAACTGACTGCTACTTTAGGGAGATTTTTTGGTTTGGGTTTTTTGTTTATTTGTGTTTTGGGGTCTTTTTGTGACAATTTCAATTTCCATTGAGTATTGCCCCCTTGTGGCAAACCATGATGTTTGCTGACAAAAATTAACAGAAAATCCTAAAAAAAAAGCAAACGTTAAAGGGACAAAAATGTACTGTGCACCTCCGTGTGTTGAGTTTGATAAGAAGAATGCATTTATGTATCACAGAGTGCTTACGTGTGTCACCTCATCTAAACTTCTCCACGAGCCTCTGAGATAGGTATTGTCTACGGACTGACAGCCTCGCTTTTGCCCTCCACTCTTCAAGGAAGACTTCCCTGGTGGCTCAGATGGTAAAGCGTTTGTCTACAATGTGGGAGACCCAAGTTCAATCCCTGGGTTGGGAAGATCCGCTGGAGAAGGAAATGGCAATCCACTCCAGTACTATTGCCTGGAAAATCCCATGAACTAAAGAGCCTGGTAGGCTACAGTCCATGGGGTCGGAAAGAGTCGAACACAACTGAGCGATTTCACTTACTTACTTCAAGGAAGAGGAACCAGAGATCAAATTGCCAACATCCATTGGAACACAGAAAAAGCAAGAGATTTCCAGAAAAACATCTACTTCAGTCTCATTGACTATGCTAAAGCCTTTGACTGTCTGGATCACAGTAAAGTTGAAAATTCCTAAAGAGATGGAAATACTAAACCACCTTTCCTGCATCCTGAGAAATCTGTATGTAGGTCAAGAAGAAACAGTTAGAACAGAACATGGAACAATGGACTGGTTCAATATTGGGAAAGTAGTACATCAAGGCTGTATATTGTCATGCTTATTTAACTTATATGCAGAGTACAANAAAATGTCCATCCTCTATTTCTCAGTACTTCCCTTGTAAACTGTAACAAATACAATTAAACAGTTCCATACTTTAGATTTTATTGATAGAAATTACATGAAGTCACTACACTAGGCTTCCCTAGTGACTCAGTCGGTAAAAAACTGCCTGTGGTGCAGGAGACCCAGGTTCAGTCCCTGAGGCCAGAAGATCCCCTGGAGGAGGGCAGGGCATGGCAACCCACTCCAGTGTTCCNCAATTAAACAGTTCCATACTTTAGATTTTATTGATAGAAATTACATGAAGTCACTACACTAGGCTTCCCTGGTGACTCAGTCGGTAAAAAACTGCCTGTGGTGCAGGAGACCCAGGTTCAGTCCCTGAGGCGAGAAGATCCCCTGGAGGAGGGCAGGGCATGGCAACCCACTCCAGTGTTCTTGCCTGGAGAATCCCATGGACAGAGGAGTGTGGCAGGCTACAGTCCCTGGGTCATACAGTCAGACACGACTACATGACTGAGCACAGCACAGCTCCCTCTGCAGACTTTTTATTGCCAAATTCACATATATTAATTGTTGTTAGATGGACTTAAAGTATGGTAAAATTAATTTATCACTGAAGCCACGACATTTTGAAGTGTAAAAGTTATTGCTGTTAAAAATACTATAAGAGAACTGGATAGGACAAGAATAATGATGACAATTCCAAGCACATTTACTGGCATCTAGTTTAACTGTATAATCCTTGGTTGGCAAAGACGGTGACAATGTTTACTTAGGCAGATTTTCTGATGAGAAGAATTAATATTCTGGAGTGCATTCTACAGTAGACTTTGAACCAACTTAACTTCTTTCTTTCCACCTAGAAGCAAATTACTGGGGAAGCTCAAGAACCAAATTGAGTAAGAAAGCATTACATTAATCCTATATGAAGCTAAGAGGGATTTATATACACACCTGATCGTATAAAACCTTAAAATAGCACTTGGTTGTCTCTTCTACTTGAAACAGAGTCATAAATTTAGAATCTATCTGACTCATAGGGTATGTCATAGGCCTCAATATTGCAAAATTGGTGAAAGCAGCAAAGTGTTTCTTAGCATTCACTTCAAATAAAGCTATCTTCTACCTGCTAAATGCCAGGGCTCTTTGAAATTCGTAGAAATACCAGAAGTTCTTTCAAGACTACACAGAATAGTCCTGTTTCTTTAAGACATCATTTTTCACAGTTCTGAATACCTCAGCTAGATGCTGTTCTCTTCTGATAAAAACGGGTTTTTTTCTTTTCTAATAACATTTTTCAGATCTTAGAATTAGCTCCCTTTAACTAAATTTTCTTCAACTGATTGTACTAAATGAGGCACAATGAAGACAAAAGTGGACCATACCCAGTCCTTTGTGGCTCATATTTAATATAAGACATATGTAAGATAAAAACAGCACACCTTTTCTTTTCTCATATACAGCCAATGCATTTTCATACCTGAAGTTCTGCAATGTATTTTAACAACTGGTTGCATCTTTTCAAACACACTTTTGAACTAAGCTACAGTGGCAGAGCTGAAAAGAAAACCAGAAATAATAACAAACAAACAAAACTCTCCTTGAAAATGACAAATGTCAAAGATGGCGGGGAATTAGAGCAGCGTGGCCAAAAAGTACCAATTTTCACTTGTAGGATAAATAATCACTTAGGGATGTTAAATACAACATGATGATTACAGTTAACATGTCTGTTAACACAACTGAGTAACTAAGCAGACACACACACACATACACACGGAAGGTATGAAAGTTAAGAGAGTAAATTCTGAGTATTCTCATCACAAGAAAATTGTTTTTCCTTCTCCTTTTATTGTATTTTTTCTATTACTCATATATTTAGTTTTATTGTATATGAGATGATGGATGCTAACTGCACTTGTTTTGGTAATCATTTTACAATATATATGTCAGTCCATTATGCTGTATACTGGTGGTTCCCAAACTTTTTAGCACCAGGGACCAGTTCTGGGGAAGACAATTCTTTTTCACATGGATTGGCAGGGAAATAGCTTGGGGGTGTTTTGAGGGCATTATATTTATTGTGCACTTTATTTCTATTATTATTATTGTATCAAATCATCAGGCATTAGATCTCAGAGGTTGAGGACCCCTGCTGTACACCTTAAATTTCTAGTTATTTATGTCAATAATACTTCACAACTAGAAAAAAGACATGTCCCTATTTATAACCAATGTTTATTTTCCCTCTCCTTTATGTGCTAGATAGGGTATCAGCTGTGAGGACATTTTCTGAAAATGTGCAAAATTATTGGCATTTGTATTTTACTATTTGATGTTGTAGTTAGCTGGTGCTAGCAACTTTTATTGTCGTACTTCATATAGCATGAGTGCAAACCATCAAAATAAATCTCCACAAATTATCTCTTATGAGAGAAATCCATTTTGATATTCTGATTTCAGAGAAGAGCAGGGTCATAATTACTACTTTGTGAATGACAAACACGCATTGCTGAAATAAGTGAAGTGTGATTAAATATCTCTCCATGCCTGTGTTTCGTTCACTGATTACTGGATTATAGGGACAAAGTTTTAGGCACTGGCTGTATGAAGCCAGACACATTAAGTAACATTTTAACTAGGGAAGCAATAAACAGTATATAAGTCTTATTACTTATATAAGTGTATATAAGTCTTGTATAGTATGCCATTGTGTTTTTCAGTCTTTATGTTGTGCCCAACTCTTTGCACCCCCATGGACTGCAGCATACCAGGTCCCTCTGTCCTTCATTACCTCCCAGAGTTTGCTCAAATTCATGTCCATTGAGACAGTGACGCTTTATAGTATGCATAAGAGTATAGATTGTAGACATAGCTATAAAGAGAGTGATTGATATAAATTTAGGATTAGATAAAAAAGATAGATACAAATATGTGTTTGTGTGTGTTAGTTGCTTAGTCGTGTCCGACTCTTTGCAACTCCATAGACTGTAGCCCACCAGGCCCCTCTGTCCATGGGATTCTTCAGGCAAGAACACTGGAGTGGGTGGCCATTTCCTTCTCCAAGATACAAATATAGATACATAGAAAATGAAAAATAGAAAANCTGTAGCCCACCAGGCCCCTCTGTCCATGGGATTCTTCAGGCAAGAACACTGGAGTGGGTTGCCATTTCCTTCTCCAAGATACAAATATAGATACATAGAAAATGAAAAATAGAAAATCTCTATATAATGTAGAGATTTGAAGCAGAGACATTACTTTGCCGACTAAGGTCCCTCTAGTCAAGGCTATGGTTTTTCCTGTGGTCATGCATGGTTGTGAGAGTTGGACTGTGAAGAAGGCTGAGCACCAAAGAATTGATGCTTTTGAATTGTGGTGTTGGAGAAGACTCTTGAGAGTCCCTTGGACTGCAAGGAGATCCAAGCAGTCCATTCTGAAGGAGATCAGCCCTGGGATTTCTTTGGAAGGAATGATGCTAAAGCTGAAACTCCAGTATTTTGGCCACCTCATGTGAAGAGTTTACTCATTGGAAAAGACTTTGATGCTGGGAGGGATTGGGGACAGGAGGAGAAGGGGACAACAAAGGATGAGATGGCTGGATGGCATCACTGACTCGGTGGACGTGAATCTGAGTGAACTCCAGGAGATGGTGATGGACAGGGAGGCCTGGTGTGCTGCGATTCATGAGGTTGCAAAGATTCAGACATTACTGAGTGACTGAACTGAACTAAATGTTGAATATAAAGAGCATTAACCAATCTAAGAGGTTGGAGAAACATGGAAGCTAGTTCTATGACGTTGTTAATTTTCCTTTTCATAGAATTTTTTCTTCATTAGAAAGGTATGGTTGCCAAACTGAATTACCAAAGAGAATATCTAAAAAAAAATTACAAACTCTCAAAAAATAAAGGAATTATTCATAAACACATTTGTCATTTTTTTTCAGATTGTTCAAAGAAGATATGTCTCTGCTTTCTAAAAGCAGTTGTGTCTTCTTTTGTCTTCAGATACTTAGGCTTTATTATACTTTATGTTTGTTTATGCATTACTCCCTCTCTGCTTCCAAGCCATAGGAACTTTTAAAAATTTTACATCATATATCATGATCTAAGAGGGAGGTTATCCCAGGGATGCAAGTATTCTTTAATATATGCACTTCAATCAATGGAATATACCATATCAACAAACTGAAAGATAAAAACCATATGATCATCTCAATAGATGCAGAGAAAGCTTTTGCAGAATTCAACACCCTTTGATGATAAAAACTCTCCAGAAAGTAGGCATAGAAGGAAACTGCTGCTGCTTTACCTCAGCATAATAAAGGCAATATCCGACAAACCCACAGCAAATATTATTCTCAATGGTGAAAAAGTGAAAGCATTTCCTCTAAGATCAGAAACAAAACAAGGGTGCCCACTGTGGCCACTATTATATGACATAGTTTTTGAAGTCCTAGGCATGGTGATCAGAGAAGAAAAAGAAATTAAGAAATTCAGATTGGAAGAGAAGTAAAACCCTCACTCAGATGACATCTCAGATGACATTTCATTTGTTTTTAATTAAAACCTATACCTACTTCAGTACTGACCATAAGTTATATACCCAAGAAACATCTGATGAATATCTACTCAAAATAATTTTAATTCATCTAACAATCCCATTATTTGAAATGTAGGGAAAATAAGTCTAATAAATTTGGAAAAGAGCACATATAAAATTTGTTTCAGCAGTTATGGAAAATGATATTCTATAGAAATATTAAGGGTGGTTACATTTAGAATTAACTTTGAGCCATCACTTTAATGAGCCCTCAAGTTTCTGAAAATATTCTGACAAATTTAGCAGTGCCACAGCCATCCTATAAAATGAGAGGAGAAGTTCACCCTTTGCTTGCTTACTAACTTGGAAAACAGATTCCAGATAAGCTTGGTTCATAGAGTATTGGATCTTTCTTAGTTAGTCTTTAAGATGTGCTGGGACTACAGTTGCAAGCCAGAGAAGTTAGCACTATGAGGAACCAAAAAAGGAGAAGACAGTGGCAATCCACTCCAGTACACTTGCCTGGCAAATCCCATGGACAAAGGAGCCTGGTAGGCTGCAGTCCATGGGGTCGCTAGGAGTCGGACATGACTGAGCGACTTCACTTTCACTTTCATGCATTGGAGAAGAAAATGGCAACCCACTCCAGTCAGTGTTCTTGCCTGGAGAATCCCAGGGACAGCGAAGCCTGGTGGGCTGCTGTCTATGGGGTCGCACAGAGTCGGACACGACTGAAGTGACTTAGCAGCAGCAGCATAGTGCCATTGAAGGTGCAAGCAACTGCATCTTATGTCACTAATTGCTTTACTGTTCAGGATTTAAAAAGTGATGCACAATTCTTTATCATATCATCCATCAAAAACTGGCAGTGGAGAGGTATAATGCATGAAAATTAAAACCTGCTTGTTACCGGAAATCTACAAGCTTGAACACCATCCATCAAAATCAGAGAGATGCTGGATAAACCGAGTTTAGAGAAATAAATATGTGTACAGGTTATTNTGATGCACAATTCTTTATCATATCATCCATCAAAAACTGGCAGTGGAGAGGTATAATGCATGAAAATTAAAACCTGCTTGTTACCGGAAATCTACAAGCTTGAACACCATCCATCAAAATCAGAGAGATGCTGGATAAACCGAGTTTAGAGAAATAAATACGTGTACAGGTTATTAATGCTTTTTGTTAAATACGTTAGCAATATTAATTTACTTAATATTTGATCTTTTATGATGTGGAGCACAGAAAATATAAACAGATAGGAATGCCAATTGAAAACTTATATTTTAAATATTTCTTTAGAAAATAAGTTGTTTATAAAACATGTTGGCTAAAATAGNATATGTGTACAGGTTATTAATGCTTTTTGTTAAATATGTTAGCAATACTAATTTACTTAATATTTGATCTTTTATGATGTGGAGCACAGAAAATATAAACAGATAGGAATGACTATTGAAAACTTATATTTTAAATATTTCTTTAGAAAATAAGTTGTTTATAAAACGTGTTGGCTAAAATAGAAAGAAAGATAAAGTGTGTCATTAAAAGAATGTTAATATTTCAGGAAATCATAGAATAAGTTCCCCTTCTTTTTCTTTTCAGAAACCTGCTTTTGATTTCACTAGAGTTAAATTTATACTTCATTGTTGCTTTTCTTTTGAAAACTATGACCATAATATTGATTTGGCATCTTGCTCAAGACNAAATCATAGAATAAGTTCCCCTTCTTTTTCTTTTCAGAAACCTGCTTTTGATTTCACTAGAGTTAAATTTATACTTCATTGTTGCTTTTCTTTTGAAAACTATGACCATAATATTGATTTGGCATCTTGCTCAAGACATTCAACTTTCCCGCATAAGTGGAGGCAATGAAAGAGCAAAGTGATCGGTGCTCTAAAGCACAGAAGTATGATCCATGCCATTTGAGAGACAGTTATTGAACCATTGAATTGATCATTAGTTGAAATTGTTCCTCAGGTTGAAAGACATAAAGTAATCTTGTGCATAGAGTCTTGGGTAATGTAAGAGAAACACTCTAACAAGAAATGCAGTGCCTGAAAGAGCTCCATAAGGAAATGGAAATGGTACAGATGGAAATGTACTACAGAAGGAAGGCATGACAGCACTCACTGTGAATGTGAGTATGGAACCAGCTGCTTGGAAACAGCTCAATTTTTGAGTATGAGAGAATTTCTCAGGACTTTATTTAACAGAAATGCTACTATCCTTAATGTGAAATCAAAATATAACTATAACTATATATTGACTTCTTGATGGTTCAGTTGGTAAAGAATCCATTTGCAATGCAGGAGACAATTATGGGATGCCAGGGAAAACAAAAGACAGTAGTTTAATACCTTTCAATGGCACTGATAACATTACCGACAGCAATTCATATTCACTTGAAAAATATTTTGCTCTATTTCCAGTTCCCCTGTGCACTCACTGAACACATATTCCAAAATGTCACAAAACTCTACCCACCAAAGCAGGCAGTCTGTAACCTCAGATACATGGAGCACAAAGCCATCTATTAACTCATTTATTCATTCAGCATTTTCTGTGTTAGGTATTGGGAAGATTAAGAGATTAATAAAAGAAACAAAACATATATCATTGACCATAAATATTGACATACTATTATTACAAACATAATGTGAATCATAGGCATTAAAATCAGTTTCACTTAGTTGAGTAATTTAGAATTCTATGACATAAAATTTAATAAATTAAATAAGCCATCAATTTCTCTCAACCTACCACATGCACATTGACAAATAATATTTGTCATTATTCTTTCTTTTATCCTTTCTTCAATTTCTTTGCAATATCAAAGGAGATATCAGAGCTTGACCAACAGTTCACTGCTTCTTTCAAAGGGATAAGACAAAGTAAATGGAGCATTTCTTATAATTAATGTAAACACAGATTGCTTTGATATGTAGCTGGTCAGAAAAACAGGGATCCCACCAGAATTGTGAGAATGTTACAAACAATTTTATTTGCCAGTGATAGTTCAAGACATTCTGCTAAACTGAGAAGAGAAGTATATTTGGGAAGGAAATAATTTCAAATATTGAACTCTTTTAGTTGGGCAACAGCAAATTCATTTTTGTATATAATATTCATAAAGTTTTTCAGGAAAGTTAATAGGACATATCAATATAATTATTTTATAGTTTGACACAAACTTTAAAAAATATATTAATATACTTGCAAAAGAAATACATTTCCTTTGTTATGATTCATTTGGCATAGTAAATCACCAAATTTAGTATAATATGAAAGTCATTTTATTTTAAGACAAAACAATCTCAAGGAGTTAGCTACAAGAGAGACATTTTCATTTAAGTCTCTGAATGCTGTTCACTGAGGAAGCTGATCTATATATTTGTTTTTTTTATATATTTTATATTTCAATCTTATATTGAGATATTTTAAAAACTGCATGAAAACATGCATCTTTAAAGTAGCTGGAATTTGTCATTGCTCTTTTATTGAGGCATGTCTAATAGACTTCAGCTACATATTACTTGATAAAATGAAAAAGAAAGTTAGAAATAAAAACCTATTTCCCAAAGCAGTTGCACCATTTTAAATTTCCACCAGGTGTGTAAAAGGGTCCCAGTTTCTCCACATACATTTGCTATCCTCTCTCTTTTCGACTGTCATAATACTGGTGCGAAGTAGTATCTCACTGTGGTTTTGATTTGTATGTCTCTAGTGCAGTGCAGGGGAAGTCTGGTGGGCTGCCGTCTTCAGGGTCGCACAGAGTGGGACACGACTGAAGCGACTTAGCAGCAGCAGCAGCAGCAGTGCAGTGGCGCCCCACTCCAGTGCTCCTGCCTGGAAACTACCATGGATGGAGGAGCCTGGTAGGCTGCAGTCCATGGGGTCGCTAAGAGTTGGACACGACTGAGTGACTTCACTTTCGCTTTTCACTTTCATGCATTGGAGAAGGACATGGCAACCCACTCCAGTGTTCTTGCCTGGAGAATCCCAGGGACGGGGGAGCCTGGTGGGCTGCCGTCTATGGGGTCGAACAGAGTCACAAACAACTGAAGCAACTTGGCAGCAGCAGCAGCAGCAGCAGTGACTAACAGGAGCTTCCCTCATAGCTCAGTTCGTAATCTGCCTGCAATGCAAGAGACCTGGGTTCGATTTCTGGGTTGAGAAGATCCCCTGGAGAAAAAAATGGCAATCCACTCCAGAGTTCTTGCCTGGAGAATCCCATGGACAGAGGAGTCTTGTGGGCTACAGTCCACAGAGTTGCAAGAGTCTGACACGACTGAATGACTAGAGAGAGAGAGAGAGAGAGAGAGAGACTACCAGGGATTCCCAGGTGGCATTAGTGGTAAAGAACCTTCCTGCCAATGCAGAATATGTAAGAGACAGTTTCACCCCTGTGTTGGGAAGATCCCCTGGAGGAGGGCATGGCAACCCACTCCAGTATTCTTGCCTGGAGAATCCCATGGACAGAGAAGCCAGGCAGGCTATGGCCCATAGGGTAGCTAAGAGTCAGACATGACTGAAGTGACTTAGCATGCACATATGGAATGACCAATAATGTTGAGCATGTTTTAGTGCATTTGCTGGCTATTTGCTTATTTTATTTGCTGTTGTGTTGTTCACTCTCTAAGTCATATCTGATTCTTTGAGACCCCATGGCCTGCAGCATGTCAGGTTTCCCTGTCCTCCACTATCTCCTGGAGTTTGCTCAAGTTCACATCTATTGAGTCAGTGTTGATCTCTAACACCTCATTCTCTGCTGCCCTCTTCTCCTTTTGCTTTCAGTTGTTCCCAGCGGGTCTTTGGAGGTCTTCTTTGGAGAAATGTTTATTTAAAATTTTTGCTCATTGTTTTAAATGGGTATTTGTCTTTTCTATTGAACTATTAACATTTTAAAAATATCTTCTGGAAACAATTCCCTTTTCCAATATGTTATTTGCAAATATTTTTACCATTCTATGGATTTCCTTTACACTTTCTTGATAGTATAATTTGAAACACAGAAGTTTTGAGTTTTGATGTAGTCCAGTTAATCTACTTATCCTTTTGTTATTTGTGCTTTTGATATTGTATCTAAGAAATAATTGTTTAACCTAAAAATCACATAGATTTATTCTTACATTTGCTTCTATTAGTTATCATTTTGGTTCTTACATTTAGACCTTTTATCTATTTGGAAAGAATTTTTATATAGGGTTTTAGATAGGGTCTCACTCTATACTTTTACATGTGGATATCCAGTTGTCTCAGCATTATTTCTTTAGAAGACTATTCCTATTCCCAAGCTCACCAAAAATCATTTGGCTGGCCACAAACACAAGGCTTTATTTCTGAACTCTCAATTTTATTCCACTGACTGATCTATTTTTCTTTATACAGGTATTACACAATCTTACTGTATCTTCACAGCAAAATTGGAAATAGATGTGAGTTCTCAACTACTTTCTTATTTCCACAAATATTTTAGCTGTTCTGGTTGTTTGGATTTTCCTATGAATTTTAGGCTCAGCTTGTATTTCTAAAAAAAAAAAAAAAAAGGCAAAGCAATTTTATTTAAGTATAATTGAAAAATAGATTATAATAAATCAGGTTAGACAAATCCTCAAGTTATACGGATGGTTATGCAACAACAAACTCTACTTTTTGTGTGTTTTCTGAAAATTTTTTCTTTCATTATCTATTTTTTTTCCTTTGTTCTAGTGGTAGATATTTATCAGCATTTCAAAGTGAAAATTGTAGTGAAACAGTAATTAAAACCATCTGTTACTAGCAGAGAAAAAAAACAGATGGAAGGTTGGGACAAAGTAGCCCCAAAAAGCACACAGAAAAATTCACTGTGACAAGAAGAGATAAAATGAAATTATTAAGATAAAGAAGAGTTATTCAATACACATATTTGAGATGTTTGGTTACAATTATGAAAATAATAGATTTAGTACATATCCTTCAGCACATTACAAAACAAAGAGCAGATGAATTAATTAACATAAAAATATGATTCATTACCACAAAATAGCAAAATGGACAAACATAAAGCTTATTATAATTACTGAAAAAATATCATTTTATAAAATTGAGATGAATAATGAATATAAGAAAATTTTTAAAACAGAACAAATAAATATGAGTCCATAAAAGTTGTTTCTTCCTCTAATATTTCCATAACAGTAAAAACACAAAATGAAAACTTTATCTAAAATATATTCATTTTTCAATGTGTTTACAACCAACAAGGAATAAAAAGACTACTGAATAGATAGGAAAAAAATAAAATTACTTAGTTTACAAAGGAAAAAATAGAAATGTGTTTAAATTTCTATTCGCAAATATCTCTATTGAGATATTTGATTCAAAAATATCTCAAGAAATGGAAATATAATCAAGATGAAGCTCTATTTATTTGTTCTAATAACTAAGCAATTAAGTATAGTACAGAAATTACTATAGTCGGAATTGACTCTTTTCTAATTTTATAAAATTATAGAATGTTTTAGAATATAAATATAGGGACATTCATGGAGTTATGAAAATAATCATTTTGTTAAGTAGTTAATAGCTTGAAAATTGTTCAAAGAGGGAAATTATTCTTAATGTTATTATTGTATTCTTAACTTCAGTAAGAAAGAAGTAGTCATAATATAGATAGGAAGCTATTAAATGAACATTATGAATACCTATTAATTACATAATGGTAATGACAATGATATTAACATATATCGGTATATTATAATTAAAAGATTACCTAGGAAAGAAAGAAATGAAAGTGTGAGTCCTGAAAATATTTTTAAATGCCTATTTAATAGAGTCAATTTTGACATTCTTAACACATTTTTTCAAGTCAAATCCAGAAATATACAAAAAGTATAATACATCCTGACCAAATATAATTTATTTCCAAATTGCAAGATTGATTTAACAGTTTTAAATTTAATCCAATGTAATTTATCATATTAAGAGACTGAAAATAGTTCAGAGATGCTTACACAGCTACTTGAATATCTACAATTAAAATAATTGATCATAGCATTTGTTTATGAAGATATGGGTCAAATGGAAAGCTAATGCAGTGCTGTTAGGAATGTAAAATGGTAAAACCACTTTGGAAAATAGTTTTCTACTTTCTTAAGATGTTAAATATATACATACCACACCCTCTAGGTATTTACCCAAAGAGCTTAAAAGCACGTGTCTGTACATACAGACAATGGAATGTTATTCAGTGCTATTAATACAAATAAATGAGCTATCAAACGGTGAAAGGACATGGAAAAATCTTAAATGCATATTACTAAGAGAAAGCAACCAGTTTGAAAAGACTGCATACTGTATGACTCTGACTAGATGGCATTCCAAAAGAGAGAGAACAGCGGAGACAGTAGAGACCAGCGCTTTGAGGAGGTTGGGGAGAGGCTGGAATGAATCGGAGCGCCCTGAGAGAATGACCGCTACTAACTGGGCTGACATTGACGGTGCTGCCGTGCCCTTCCACAGACAGGCATTGCGGATGGCTGCCATCGTGAAAAGGAATTGATGGTGTTGCGTTGCATCAGAAAACTGAAGGGGTTGCAAGTCAGAGACTGCCCTGAAAAAAGAAGTGAAGTACAAATGAAGGAGTAGTTGCAGTTATCCTTATCGATAGTGTCCAGAGGATAAATGAAGGCTTCGTTGATGGGTTTGACCAAGTGCCCTGAACGGCACTCATCGGGCTGAACCATCTCAAGTTCTGAAATCCTTTGACTGTTCTCTTTAATTTTCTTGGCTTTGACCTGATTCATCAGACTTTGGAAATTATAGATGACTCTGCCAAGTAGAAATCTATAGACTGCCGTACAGCCCTTGATGTTACTGGAAAAATCACTGCCTCCTGAAGGACAGGAGTTTGATGAAAAAGTTTGACTGGCTTTATGAAATAAAACATGGCTATTAGAATCCCAGTGATCCTTCCTCTTATATTTTATAGTAGTTCCTGGGGATGCATCAGGAGCTTGGGAAAGCTGTACTTATGTTCCAGCTACAGTGAAGGAAGCATATAGTCACTCTATTCTCCCTGCAAAGCATAGTAAGATTATGGGTATAACTCAACTATTTGCCATTCCATGTACTTTTATATAAAATAATTTATTCAGAATCAATGTTCTAAAATCAGGTGTTTTCTATATTTGAAAAATTGAAATAAACAAGAAATATTGAATAATATAACTATCAGCAAAAGTCCATTAAAGGTACAGAAAAACATTTGTTACTTTTTCTGATCTTATATTTATTATCATTGTACTGATAATAGGAAACTATTTGAGATTTTAAAAATGTAACATGGGAATTCTCACAAGTTAGCTTTTGTTCACTCAAGAGCATTTCCACTGCACTTCCCACACACTCAAAGCAAAATAATTGCTTAGCTCAATAACATGATTTAGTAATGTCTCATGATTTAGCATTTAAAAAATTTGTTCCTGTAAAATTGAAAATCATCAGACCCTTATTGTTAATTGTAAGTGTTAATTCCTTGGCAACTTAAAGAACTGAAATTATTTCAAGCTTTCTTTAAAGCTCTTGAAATTGAATTTATAACTATAGACACATTTCCTTTGTAAAATATGTGAATCACTGACATAAGGATATATGTAAATAATGTTATGCATAGTTACATGGTAAAATCAAACAATAAAAATTAAACACATCCTATTTCACACTTAAAGACTGGTTTAAGTGTATGAATTTTAACATTGACCTACTACAAATTAGTAAATTCTACAGTAGATTTAGATAAAATCTAAATTGTTTTAACTGAACAATATAAGTTTGATGTAATGAGAAAACATTATTATATGTAATGTTTGAAAAATTAATAGAAACATGTGATCATTTTCCACTTTAAAATATGAATTTCCTTTTTAAACAACTGAGTGTATTTCTTATGTGGGGAGAGTAAGCTTTTACTTTATTTGTGAGTTATGTAGAGAAACTGTAAAAGGATACAGGAGGAATTTTCTATCTTCCTGCTATCATAGTCCCAACTAGTCAAGCACTTACTGCTGCTGCTGTTGCTAAGTCGCTTCAGTCATGTCCGACTCTGTGTGACCCCATAGACGGCGGCCCAACAGGCTCCTCCATCCCGGGGATTCTCCAGGCACTAGACAGCTATAAATAACAGCAAAGAGACAATAGACTCTAGGAAGACAATGTAGAGCAGTGAAAACTTCGACCACTCAATCACTGTGCACACACATCCCTTCTGTCCAGAGTATCTTCCCACGGGACTCATACCAAATGCACTTGTTGGACTATACACATTTCCTCTATCATGCAGATATCCCTCTCCATTAAGCCAGCAAATTGGGGATGCTACATTAAAAAATTAATAAATAAAAACCAAAGTGAAAAAATTTTGTTAAGGTATTCAACTCTTACCCAGTTTTGTTTTTTTCTTCTGCTTCTTGACATCAGACTTTTGTCTAAGTACAGGTAAAGTGTCAGTGCTGAGGACTCCTACATGGAAATTTAATATTATGTTTGAGTAGAAGAGAAAGATAATACGTTATTTATTATTTAATGAATTCCCATCCTATTATATAGAACACACACACACACATATATATGAAAAAAATGTCTGCACTTAGAAGTTTATATAAATGATAAGGTAAGTAAGTCTATTTTGAGGCAGAGAGAGAAGAAGAAAGTTGTATAGAAAAGAAGTAGAAATTGGGATAATAAATGAGGAATATGGACACATGAGTTTATGTACTTCTATGTGTAGATGATGATGTATATACATATATCTTAATATATAAAATCAATAGTGAAAAAATAAAGTTCTGAGAATATATTTCATTTTGTTCACTGATTAGAGCAAAACCTATTCCTGTGATTTAGAACATAATTCAAATACACCCTCAGTTTTTATTTTAAACATTTTGAATCATAAATTATTTTATGAGACAATAGTCCAACATAAACCACCGTTTAGTGACTTAGCCCTGTAATACGCACATTTGTATCACAAAATAGATGAAAACCCAGCATGGTCAGTGAGTGAGTCACCCAGAAATGTAACTTATATATTCTATTTGAAAAGTACTGCTTGCTGTTTTCCTCTGCAGAAATTCCCTGGGAAAGTGAGTTTGTTTGTTTTTCCAATAAATAAGAATTTTTTAAAGAATGATGAATATTAATTCCAAAGAGAGAAAACAAATATTAAAGGAGTTTAGCTACTCCCGTTGAATTTTTAGGCATGAAAATCCAAGGGGTATTTTGGGAAAGACAGCCAATATGTGCAATAAAGAAAAATGAGTATAATGAGGTAGAAGAAAGACCTATTAAATGATGAATTTTATGAATGACCTACATAAACACAGGAGCATTCTCAGATCACAGTTAAATTCTTAGGTTTTATAATATTCTGATGATCTTCTCTCTTAATAAAAATTGAAATTTGGTTATATAATAATGTTTAGACTTTGAGAGTGGGATTCCACATAGTTGGATTTCATATATTACAGCAACATGAAAATTTCACGTTTCACGGAAACTCATCAATATAATTGCGACTCTGTGATAGAAAGCATCTTCTCCTTAATTACACTTACCAGGAGCTATGCTTTTAGCCAGCAAAGCCACTGCCGCAAATCTGTTTCTAAGGCTGCATTGTTCTAATCCTCAGCTCCTGTGTTCGCATTGATAACTGTGCGGCCTGAAAACAGGAAGTCTTCCCCCTCTGCGGCTGCTTGGAATTGCTCTAATTTGTCCTGGTAATGGGTGCCAGATGTCAGGGTCTAAAAGGAAGCCAGAGCAGTCAAAAGATGGCTCTTCTGACCTTCTATTGAATTCCAGAGCTCTTACCCTCTTTTGTCTTCTGCAAAAATCAAATATTCACAAACATACTGAACCAAGTTGGGCCAGGCGGCCTCCCTCCTGGGAAAGCAATCATAGCAGAAGAGAAATGGCAGCTTGGCAGTACCTGGGAAGGGCGACACCTGCCTCAGTTCTCCAGGCTGTCTTGTGGGGTGAGGGGTAGGGGAAGCAGAGAGAAAAAGGAGAGAAAAAAAAGAACCTATATCATCCACGTCCACAGAAGCATCTCCTGTATTTGCTGCTTCTTCAAAACTGCACTCTCCCCAATGGGGTCTTTGACATCTCCTTTTAGTAAAGATGATGCATAGGGTTTGAGGTTTTGTTTCCCTCTGCCTTTTATTTTTCAGTAACTCCAGGGATAAAATGTCTTTGCTGGTATACTGTATATCTAATTTATTGCATTAAATCTGGAAAAGTCTCAGCAGAGTAAATCAAAGTGAATACAGTCAGATGCCTGCTGCTGTTGATAAGAGTACAAACTGGCGATAAAGTCGATCAACTAGTACAGGATTTACATGTCTGAGCATTTAAATCACATTCGTGTTAACTGATTTTCTGCAGGTTCACAGGACTGCACGCAACTCATTTCCTATTTGTAATGAAGTTTCTATCCCCCAAATTTTCATGCAGATTTTTTTCTTAGTGTAAATGGCAGATTTTTGTTTGCAAGGAGTGATCCTACAGGAGGTGTCTTTGTTTTCTTTTGTAAAGGTATAGTTAGAGAATAGAAATGCCATCCTGAAGGAAAATCAATCATTTTGTTTCCTCAGAAAAAGTAAAGAGTGATTTAAAAAAAGCAATTCAACAATTTATTCTATTAAACAGCTTTGTCATCCAAGCAGCACATGAGATTTGAGAATTCAGATAAATATCTAAAGTTATTTTAAAAGTTGTCATTATTCGGTATTTGCCTATCAGACCTGGAAATGCTAAAATTTAAAATCAGTAGGAAATGTTAAGCTTATTCAAGGTTCACTGTCCCAATGAAATGACACTACTGTCCTGGACACCTCCTTACAATTAAGCTAGTCTGAGTTTCTGTTTTTCTCCTCTTTCTTTTCCCCCAAATGACAGAAGATTCAAGTATATCTTAGTTTTTCTTGAGATTTTCAATAATTTTATAATGCAATTTTATTTTTTCTATAGTAATTTGCTTTATCTAAGATTTCTTTGAGAATAACAAATATTTAAGAGTTAAGGTCTAAATAAATACACTGAAAGCCTGTGGAAAACCCAGATACATTTGTTGGCATCCCTAGTTTCTGATCATTGATAAGGTAGTTATAAATGGTAACTGACTTACTCAGTATATGCCCCAGAAAGACCTTCTTAAGTTTGTCCAGACCATTCCTGTAAAAATCTGAGCATGATGGGGGAACAGGACTCTCTCAGTACACTGGCAAAAGCAAAAACAGTTCTCAGTGACAGGGGTTCTTCCCTCTGCCAGTGGAGCTCATTTGACCTCTTTGATACCCATTTTCTCATCTTCAGAACAGGATTAATATCTCTTATTTTGTAAATATTCAATATGATAATCTTGGAGAAAGTACCTGGAACACATCAGATGTTCTAAAAATTTTAATATAAACTATATTGTATTTCAATGCATTAGCTTAGGAGTCTCAGACTATTAGCTAGATTTGTACTATTAATTTTATATATTTTATAAAGGTTGCATGTATAATTACTTACGAAAAATTACAGTGTTGCATCATTCCTTGGTGTCTCTTCAGGCATGTTTACTGAACCGCACCTAAATGTCCATACCCAGGCCCACAAGGCCTCTTTGGAATGCAGTCACATTAATACACCTATGAGAGTCCTTGCAATTTAACAGCAGACAGAACTTTCTAGTCTCAACTAGGTTAATCAGTCTAACAATAAGAGAAAATCAGCTGGACTAAAGTAACCCTGTGCTGTTTCTTAGCAGCTCTGGTCTGGACGCTTCCATTCTTCCTGACTACACAAGCACCTCAGCACTCAGGGACTGACTTTTCTCATTGCCTGCTCTTCAGGCTTTGGCAGCACTTGGTTTTGACTGAGTAGCTGGTGATCCTCACCCTGTATTTGAGATTTCTCTACTGACTGTACTCTGAGGTAATGATGACTCTAGTCAGAGGTCCGGCTGTTCCAGCTTTCTCTAACTGCAACAAACAGACACACTTCCAGTAGCCCTAATGTTTGCTTTATAAAGAGAATATCCATATATTAGATATGACTTTACTATTTCCCTCCTTTTTCTTTCTCATTAACAATCGGTTCTGATGGAAACAAGAGAACCAGAGAAGAACTGACTCAATATAATACTTTTTTTAGAACTTGATAACTATGTTTGAAGAGATACCATAGGGTTGTTTACTCATTTCTATAAATACTCAGGATAGTAATTTTATTTGATTGTATCTTGGGTAAATTTTAAAATGACATAAGGTCATTATGGTAAGGAAGCATTTGGGAGATGGTAGGTTTTTCATTTAGAAGGAGTATATTTATTTATTGCCTGCCTGACTCTCTAGGTACTATTTAGCTCAAATGANTAGTAATTTTACTTGATTGTATCTTGGGTAAATTTTAAAATGACATAAGGTCATTATGGTAAGGAAGCATTTGGGAGATGGTAGGTTTTTCATTTAGAAGGAGTATATTTATTTATTGCCTGCCTGACTCTCTAGGTACTATTTAGCTCAAATGAAACCCTAACATGAAAATTTTGACCGGAAAATATTAACCATTATTCCTCTTTCTTCTCTTCTTATAGTCCTTATAAGTCCTTATACCTCTCAGTTAACTGAAAAGCAGAGAGCAAATACAGAACATGAACTATAAAAATAGCTGAAATAGCTGATACATGGAATTCTATCTCCATAACTCTGACAAACACACAAGGGTTTCTTATGCTACAGTTGCTTATGGTTAAGCACAGAAAGGTCAACCATTAACTTTGATTCTTGAGTTCTAAAAAAAAAGATGAGGATACTTTAAAAAATATAGTCACTCATTAAAGTTGAAAACATACTGTGCTATGTGTCCAAGAACTAATTCAGGAATTTCCTCTTTAAATAATGTACATACCAGAAGGCATAGTGATCAGTCACTCAGCTGTGGCCAACTCTGTGAGATGCCATAGTCCACCAGGCTCCTCTGTCCGTGGGATTCTCCAGGCAGGGGTATGGGAATGGGCAGCCACTTTCTCTTCCAGAGGATCATAGGTTCAGATAAATAATGTTGTGGAAATGAACTGCTCATACACAAAATCCTGTATAGTGGGATGAACAGTGAGCTTTGGATTCTAGGTGTAACTATAAAAACCACTAACCGTATACTCTTGAACACATTACTTGAAGTCCTTTGTCAAAGTTTCCTCATATAAAATGAAATATAGGAGGATATTCTATTTGTGGATGAGATTAAGATAATGCATCTAATTGTCAACTAATTTACAATTAAAATTTGATAGGGAAACCTGTCAGATAACCAGTAAAAAATGAAAAAGTTTTTCTCTATTTTTAATAGAAAAAATATTCCCCAGCCAATTTCCCCTTAACAATTGCCATGTTTTTGTTTTTTAAATACTTTATTCTACTTTACAATACTGTATTGGTTTTGCCATACATTGACGTGAATCAGCCACAGGTGTACATGATCTCCCCATGCCTAATCCCCCTCCCACCTCCCACCCCTCAGCCATGTTTTATTTTACACAATTAAAAAAAAAGAAGCCCTTGTTTCTCATTGCCCTTGCATATTTTACTACTATCTCTTACTTTCCTCTCTGAAGGCAGAAGTATTCTTAGAACCTGAGGATTTTCTCTAAACAAACACACAGGGACATTTTTCCCACTGCACAACACTGATGGAGGAAGTTACCACCAATGGGTAAAGGCTTTCTTCCCATCTAAGGAGGCTTTGTTGAAATGTACTTTTATTGTTTTAAAAAGTTAGAATCTATTAGCATTTATTGATGACAGTTTTACAATCCACATGAATAAGGCATTAAAATTCAACATGAATAGGTCATTAAAATTCAATCAGAACATACTTCAGTACTGCATGTTGGCAACAATTTTTACTCTAAACAAATTCGTGGAAGATGTGAATCGTAGGCCTGTCTTTATGATTATTGGTAGGTACATGACAATGGACAGGCTAATAATAGCACCTCTCCCTACCCATCACCACTGAAATAAATCCAAGAATGAGGGTGAAAGAGTTGCATTCCTTTTCTAGAATTTTCTAGTTTGACTTTCCTGTAAAAATAAACTCATTTAACTTTCTTGCAGTTACCTTGTAAGGTTAACAATTGTTTGTGGCTGTTAGATAACCCTCTCATATATCCATTTACACATGAATACACATAAACCTGGAACTTCCCAGATGGCCCAGTGGTAAAGACTCTGCCTAGAGCGTGAGAGGCTTGGGTTTGATCCCTGGATCAAGAAGATCTCCTGGAGAAGCAAATGGCAACCCACTCCAGTATTCTTTCCTGGAAAATCCCATGGAGAGACGAGCCTGCAGATTACAGTCCATGGGATCACAAAGAGTCGGACTCAACTGAGCAACTAAGCTTGCACACATAAAGCTACCTGCACAAAAGCAAACGGGCTAATGTCTGTCCATGGAAACAGATAAAAAATGAGAATTATGAATTTGATTCCCAAAATAAGACTAATTTCACTTCTTTCTTCCCCTTATGAAAAATTAAATTGCTTAATCTTTTTATAGTTGACTTTCAGTCATTAGCAAAGGAAATCCTGGATGGTATAATTCTATTCTCTGTCCATGGGATTTTCTAAGCAAGCGTACTGGAGTGGGTTGCCATTTCCTTGTCCAGGGGATCTTCCTGACCCAGGGATCAAACCCAGATCTGCACAGCAGGCAGACACTTTACACTTTGAGCCACCAGGGAAGCCCTAATCATAATACTGGATACCTAGATAAATATAAAATATAAAGCCTCACTTCTAGGTGTTGTGTGCTAATTAGAGCAATGTTTTACAAAGATATTTCTGTACCTGTGCTGGTGTAAAGGTAAAGGGGATGTTTTTGCAGTGGTAAAGTATTTCATGGAGGAAATCTTGAGGCAGTCAGGAGCCTCCATGAAAGACATGGAATTTTATTTAAGCTGACATGATAGCAATATTAAGATTGGGCTAAAATGAGATAGTTATGTTATTATTGAAGTCATGGCACTAAGGAATATATTCAAATAAGAGTAGAGAAGGATTAGGTACAGAGAAGCCATGGCAATCTTAGCATCTATTGTAAGAGAACCCTGATGGAAGAAGAAAACAAATAATCTCATGTAACTGTGAGGTCTCAGGACAGCTCCTTAGAAAACCATCTCTGTGGAGTCCTGAGGCTCTCAGCACAGCCATGAAGTTGTGGGTATTCAATTTAATCCTGAGAGAAAGGGAAAAGAGGATTATCTACTGGAAGGGTATTGACCGTCAAGGCATTTGGACTGTGTTGGCTGCCCCTGGACCTTGCTCTAAGGAAGGGCATGTGGGAGCACCATGGTGCAATGCAGAGAGCAGGCAGCAGATAATACGCACTGACTGGGGCAGGCTAGTCAGGCCAGAGGGACAGAGGAGGCCTGGGCTTGTGGGGGCTCCAGCAGTGTGCCTGGGACTCTGGAGTGAGACTGACTCTTCTGGTTACTCCCGGTCACGCCAGTGAATTGTTGAGTGCCAACAAATCATTTCAACTCATATCCCTCATTTCAATGGAAGATTCTGAATTTCGTGTTATCTCAAAGAGCTGTACTTGAAATATTTGAAAATATGAAAATTTCTCATATTGACTTCCCATTTGGGAATATGCACATATGTACTTCTTCACATGATATATACACATGTAGTGGGTGTGTAAAAGAATAGAAAGAATCCCAAAGTCTTTATAAAAATGTTAATAGCAGTCATATATGAGTGCTGGGTTTTGGGGTTATTAGCACTGCATTTTTCATACTTTCCTGTAAAAGGTAAATGTTTACAGTAAATATATTGTATTGTTGTTGTTCAGTCACTAATATGTGTCTGGTTCTTTGCAAAGTATTGAAACACACCAAACTTCCCTGTCCTTCACTGTCTCCCAAGGTATAGCCAAACTCGTATCCATTGAGTCGGTGATGCCATCCAACCATCTCATTCACTTTCACCCCCTTCTCCTTCTGCCCTCAATCTTCCCAGCATCAGGGTCTTTTCCAGTCAGTTGGCTCTCTGCATCAGGTGACCAAAGTACTGGAGTTTCAGCTTCAGCATCAGTCCTTCCAGTGAATATTCAGGGTTTATTTCCTTTGGGATTGACTGGTTTGTTCTCCTTGCTGTCCAAGGAACTCTCAAGAGCCCTCTCTAGCACCACAATTCAAAAGCATCAATTCTTCAGCACTTAACCTTCTTTATGGTCCAACTCACACAGCTACATCACTACTGGAAAAGCCATAGCTTTGACTATACAGATCTTTGTCAGCAAAGTAATGTCTCTGCTTTTTAAGATGCTGTCTAATTTTGTCATAGCTTTTCTTCCAAGGAGCAAGTCTTTTTTTTTTTTTTTTTTTAAGTTCATGGCTACAGTCACTTTCTGCAGTGAGTTTGAAGCCCAAGAAAATAAAATCTGTCACCATTTCAATTTTTTTGATTTTTGAAATATATGCTTATAATCAAATACATATTCTTTTCTCATATCAAGAAATAAAATTATTTTTGATAAATACAACTAGAATTAATGCTGTACTCTTGGACATCTTGAGTTTACGTTTACCTGTAACTAATTTTTCCATGAACTTTTGAGTAACAATGTCCCAATATCTCACAATAACAATATATCTAAAACTCCAGAATGTTCATCTAGCACTTAACAGATTCTCAATAAATATCTATTGAATCTAATTCAAATCAAGCTATATTTTCAGATAAATCAAGTTGATTATCCCCCCCCCCCATTTTAGATTCATAGCTTGAAACTGCATAATCAAACAGATAATCAAAATTGATCTGTCCAAAATACATGGAACCCTTTTACCTCTCCTGTGTCACTTTATGCAGTTATCCCTCCCAGTGCCCTCTGCAGCAGCGACTAACATCTGGAACAGGCTTTCTCTATCTTTCTGCATGATCAGGGCTGCCATTTCAAATCCCATTGAAAACCATATTTTCTTTCTTTCTACCTCTGTTATTGCATTCCATAATTGCATTATTTAACTCTGTCAAATGTATGGGAACACAGTTTTCTACAAAAAGAGCTCACACACAAATACAATGCAGTAGCACACTATTTTGAAGTTAATTTCCTAGAAA
>SJYW01045253.1:360346-402703 GCA_006410735.1 Raphicerus campestris
AATATAAAATATAAAGCCTCACTTCTAGGTGTTGTGTGCTAATTAGAGCAATGTTTTACAAAGATATTTCTGTACCTGTGCTGGTGTAAAGGTAAAGGGGATGTTTTTGCAGTGGTAAAGTATTTCATGGAGAAAATCCCCAGGCAGTCAGGAGCCTCCATGGAAGACATGGAATTTGATTTAAGCTGACATGATAGCAATATTAAGATTGGGCTAAAAGGAGATAGTTATGTTATTATTGAAGTCATGGCACTAAGGAATATATTCTAATAAGAGCAGAGAAGGATTAGGTACAGAGAAGCCATGGCAATCTTAGCATCTATTGTAAGAGAACCCTGATGGAAGAAGAAAACAAATAATCTCATGTAACTGTGAGGTCTCAGGACAGCTCCTTAGAAAACCATCTCTGTGGAGTCCTGAGGCTCTCAGCACAGCCATGAAGTTGTGGGTATTCAATTTAATCCTGAGAGAAAGGGAAAAGAGGATTATCTACTGGAAGGGTATTGACCGTCAAGGCATTTGGACTGTGTTGGCTGCCCCTGGACCTTGCTCTAAGGAAGGGCATGTGGGAGCACCATGGTGCAATGCAGAGAGCAGGCAGCAGATAATACGCACTGACTGGGGCAGGCTAGTCAGGCCAGAGGGACAGAGGAGGCCTGGGCTTGTGGGGGCTCCAGCAGTGTGCCTGGGACTCTGGAGTGAGACTGACTCTTCTGGTTACTCCCGGTCACGCCAGTGAATTGTTGAGTGCCAACAAATCATTTCAACCCATATCCCTCATTTCAATGGAAGATTCTGAATTTCGTGTTATCTCAAAGAGCTGTACTTGAAATATTTGAAAATATGAAAATTTCTCATATTGACTTCCCATTTGGGAATATGCACATATGTACTTATTCACATGATATATACACATGTAGTGGGTGTGTAAAAGAGTAGAAAGAATCCCAAAGTCTTTATAAAAATGTTAATAGCAGTCATATATGAGTGCTGGGTTTTGGGGTTATTAGCACTGCATTTTTCACTTTCCTGTAAAAGGTAAATGTTTACAGTAAATATATTGTATTGTTGTTGTTCAGTCACTAATATGTGTCTGGTTCTTTGCAAAGTATTGAAACACACCAAACTTCCCTGTCCTTCACTGTCTCCCAAGGTATAGCCAAACTCGTATCCATTGAGTCGGTGATGCCATCCAACCATCTTATTCACTTTCACCCCCTTCTCCTTCTGCCCTCAATCTTCCCAGCATCAGGGTCTTTTCCAGTCAGTTGGCTCTCTGCATCAGGTGACCAAAGTACTGGAGTTTCAGCTTCAGCATCAGTCCTTCCAGTGAATATTCAGGGTTTATTTCCTTTGGGATTGACTGGTTTGTTCTCCTTGCTGTCCAAGGAATTCTCAAGAGCCCTCTCTAGCACCACAATTCAAAAGCATCAATTCTTCAGCACTTAACCTTCTTTATGGTCCAACTCACACTGCTACATCACTACTGGAAAAGCCATTGCTTTGACTATACAGATCTTTGTCAGCAAAGTAATGTCTCTGCTTTTTAAGATGCTGTCTAAGTTTGTCATAGCTTTTCTTCCAAGGAGCAAGTCTTTTTTTTTTTTTTTTTTTTTTAGTTCATGGCTACAGTCACTTTCTGCAGTGAGTTTGAAGCCCCCAAAAATAAAATCTGTCACCATTTCAATTTTTTTGATTTTTGAAATATATGCTTATAATCAAATATATATTCTTTTCTCATATCAAGAAATAAAATTATTTTTGATAAATACAACTAGAATTAATGCTGTACTCTTGGACATCTTGAGTTTACGTTTACCTGTAACTAATTTTTCCATGAACTTTTGAGTAACAATGTCCCAATATCTCACAATAACAATATATCTAAAACACCAGAATGTTCATCTAGCACTTAACAGAGTCTCAATAAATATCTATTGAATCTAATTCAAATCAAGCTATATTTTCAGATAAATCAAGTTGATTCCCCCCCCATTTTAGATTCATAGCTTGAATCTGCATAATCAAACAGATAATCAAAATTGATCTGTCCAAAATACATGGAACCCATTTACCTCTTCTGTGTCACTTCATGCAGTTATCCCTCCCAGTGCCCTCTGCAGCAGCGACTAACATCTGGAACAGGCTTTCTCTATCTTTCTGCATGATCAGGGCTGCTGTTTCAAATCCCATTGAAAACCATATTTTTTTTCTTTCTACCTCTGTTATTGCATTCCATAATTGCATTATTTAACTCTGTCAAATGTATGGGAACATAGTTTTCTACAAAAAGAGCTCACACAAAAATACAATGCAGTAGCACACTATTTTGAAGTTAATTTCCTAGAAATGATTGCCCCCCCCCAGGTTAAAAATAGTCTCTCATTTGTTGGTATTCAGCAAACCAGTTATATACAGGCAAGCAAAAAATTTGTTTAAATATTTGTTTAAACAGATTTTTTTTTTAATGTTGGAAGGGTAGGAACAAAAGGTAATTTTGTTAATTCTTAAATGCTCTTAAAGTACTATGTTAATGTATCTACGATCTGGCTACATAACTCAAAGATTTATTTGGCACTTAGAGATAATCGAATTCTGGACTGAGAGTTCTCAGTTTTGAGGAAAAACATTGAGAATAATAGAATCTCTGTGTACGTGTACTCCTTTTGTTGTTATTTCTACCACACTAAAGGAATTTCACCTAAGATAAAGAAAAAAAAAATTCAGATCATTAAGTTAGTAATGTGGAAGTGAACAGAACTGATCCAAATAAGAACAAACAAACAAAAAAAGCACAAAAGCTATTCATTGTGAGCTTGCTATAGCAAGGTCAGCCATCACTTGCTTTTAGCAGAGCCTCAAAGGCAGGCAGGGAATTGAATAAAGTTTGCAGTAAAATCAAAGGAAGGCTCCAGGTATATTCTGATTGGAAGATGCAGGGAGCTGTAGGCAGGATATGTAGGGCACACTCTGCCATTGGCTGAGTGAGCATATTTGGCTTTCTCTCTTTGGTCTTGAACTTTCTTTGTGGTTCAGCTGGTAAAGAAGCCACCTGAAATGCAGGAGACTTGGGTTCAATCCCCGGGTTGGAAAGATCCCCTGGAGTATGGACCCACTTCAGTATTCTGGCCTGGACCACATAGTCCATGGAATCTCAAAGAGTCTAACACAACTGAGTGACTTTCATTCATACACTCATTCATTTATCTGAAATTGGAAGCAAGGATAAACTTTAGGCAAGCTCCCCGTCACTGACCAAGTCCTAATCATGGGTGTATATCAGTGAAAGGATGTTTGGCTTCTTGACTGATTTCTGCNCTGACACAACTGAGTGACTTTTATTCATACACTCATTCATTTATCTGAAATTGGAAGCAAGGATAAACTTTAGGCAAGCTCCCCGTCACTGACCAAGTCCTAATCATGGGTGTATATCAGTGAAAGGATGTTTGGCTTCTTGACTGATTTCTGCAGATTGTGGGTTGACGTTTTATCATATGTATGGTCTTGCCAATGTCCATTAGTATATTCAATCTCTCAGTAAAAAAAAAAAAAAGATATAATTTAGAACATATCAACTTTTAAAATAAAATACAAAACATTAAATACTCATGTTTATTTAGTTTTTTTATTTTTAATTTAATACTTTATTCTATTTTACAATACTGTATTGGTTTAAAAAAAACTTTTCTTAAGGAAAATGTGTTTGAGTTCATATTTGAAGCAAAAAAATAGGAACTAGCAAAATTAAGGGGACTAGGAAAGAGCTTTTGTATAATTTCATTCATCTGTTTATTTTTGGCTCTGCTGAGTGTCTATGCTTTACAGGCTTTTCTTTAGTTGCTGCAAGCAGGGGCTACTCTCCAGTTGTAATGTGCGGGCTTCTCATTGAGGTGGCTCTCTTGCATCTGAGCACAGTCTCCAGGGCACACAGGCTTCAGTAGTTGCAGCTCTGTAGAGCACAGGCTCAATAGTTGTGGTCCACAGGCTTAGTTGCTCAGTGGCATGTGGAATCTTCCCAGACTAGGGATCAAACCCGTGTCTCCTGCACTGGCAGGCAGATTCTTTACCAATGAGCCACCAGGGGAGCCCCCAAAAGGGTTTTTGAAATGAACAGTTCTGGCAAAGACTGTGAAATAAGAAATAGTACAGAAAGTAGATAAACAGAAATCTCAGAGTTGTATTCACAGCAATCTAAATTTACCCACAATGAGTTGGATGAGGTGTGCTGAGACTAGGTTCCACTTGGCCTCTTCGTAAGAGGAAGGGTCATGTATGGTCAGATTGTGATTGTTTTCTTAAGAATACCCGGATGCCATTGAAAGAATCAGACAAACTAGAGCTTTGCGTTTAACAAAAGAATAATTTCTGCTTTTTGAAGAGTGCATAGAGGGAAACATAAGTAGAAAGCACTTATAACTCTTGCAGAACCCTTAATAAAATATAAAGGACTAAACTATTAGCAGAGGTAAAGGATGGGGGAAGGAATAGTTGGGTTTAAACTGTGCTTCTCAAATACCAATGTGAATATGAATGTCCTACAGATGTTAAAATACAGAATCCGATTGGACAGGCCTGGGGGGAGGGTCCTGGGGCTATACATTTCTAACAAGATTCCAAGTGATTCAGTGCTATTGGTCCAACAACCAAATGTTGATGTTTGAAGTGCAAAGGATAAGAGACATATTTCTCCTCTCTGTGATGCTCAACTGTTTAAACAAAATTTTGCAACACTATTTTGTATCCTGAAACAAAATTCATTAATAAGATAATCTATCAAAATATGTACATAAATTTAGAGGGCTTGATAATATGTCCTAAGAATAATTACAAAAGGGAGAAATAAACTGAAAAGCAATTATAATAAATGAATATGGATTCAATACGAAAGTATACAAACATAACCAAACTAGAAGACATATACTCATTTCACACCAGTCCTTAAACTCAGTGAATATCAGTACAAATACAGACAACACTAAAAATGCTGTTTTTGCAATAATAAAACCTGCAGTGTTGCCATTGCGACACATCTCTACTAAATGTTTAAATTTTTTGGAAAATATCCTAAATAGAATAAAGTATCATATTCTGTCAGTTTACATAAGGTTTATATTTCTGAAAAAAAAATATATATAGTATGTGGTTAAGATCATATGAAATCTCAATTTGCAAAAGGGAGTAAGCTTCAGAATTTTAAAAATTATCATCATATATGTCCTAGGGGACATATACACTTTGTGCAGGGCTGCAAAGATTCTTCATTTTGTGTACGGCAGACATGGAATGTCCACAGGCTTAGCCATGTATTCTGTTACTCCATATTCCATTCATAGCATTATTTGTTTCCAGGAAATTTTGCTACCACAAAACAATGCTGCAAGGAAAATNGTGCAGGGCTGCAGAGATTCTTCATTTTGTGTACCGCAGACATGGAATGTCCACAGGCCTAGCCATGTATTCTGTTACTCCATATTCCATCCATAGCATTATTTGTTTCCAGGAAATTTTGCTACCACAAAACAATGCTGCAAGGAAAATTATGAGCACATATTTACTTGTAGCAAGAATTGCTCTGTGACTGTGACAAATATTGTCAAACCATTCCCACAAAATGGTACCAATTTATACCTTCAGTATTAAACAATTTATATTTAGAGGACAGCTTTTGTAGTGCTTTTTTTTTTTTTTTTTACTGTTTCCTGTTTTTGTAGCAACAATGACAATCATGGAAGTTGACTCGGAGGAAAGACTTGGGACAATAGAGAGACTGAGCCACGAGAATCTGGAGAGGAGGAACATCCCAACAGGTTAAAATGCCAAGGCAAAGACTCTGAGGTTAACATGCCTGGTGTACACTGAGACTCCCTTCTCTGAGGCTGAGTAACAGCAAGGGGGCAAGGAGTGGGACTGGACAGATTGGTGAGTTGGGAGGGAGCTTGGTGAGAGCAGAGGTTGCAAAAGAGGCAAGCACCAGATCTCTAAGGTCTTGGCAGGGCTTGAAAAGGACTTTGGAGTTTACCCTNGGGGGCAAGGAGTGGGACTGGACAGATTGGTGAGTTGGCAGGGAGCTTGGTGAGAGCAGAGGTTGCAAAAGAGGCAAGCACCAGATCTCTAAGGTCTTGGCAGGGCTTGCAAAGGACTTTGGAGTTTACCCTGCATGTAGTAGGAGCCCTGTGGAGACCTGAGGGTCAACATTGAATTCTCATCATGGATCTAAGGGTCTAGCATCACGCAGTATTTTTTTCTGAGGTTATCAAGAGTCTTTTCAGAATTTTGCTTCCAAATATGAAGCTACATATCTTTCTCTTTAAGTTCGTATTATTTCTTCATGTTTCAAAGATTTCTTTGCATGCATGCATGCTAAGTCACTTCAGTCATGTCTGACTCTCCGTGACCCTATGAACTGTAATCCACCAGGCTTCTCTGTACATGGTATTCTCCAGGCAAGAATACTGACTGGAGTGGGTTGCTGTTTCTCCTCCAGGGGATCTCCCAGACCCACTGATCGAACCCTTATCTCTTATGTCTCCTGCATTGGTAGGCGAGTTCTTTACCACTAGTACCACCTGGGATATCAAAAGATTTCTTTATTTATTATTAAAAGCAAGTACAACTTGATAAAAAAAAAAAAACCAACAACTTTTGTCAACTCCAGGTAACCTACCATTCACCCAGAAAATGTGAAGACTCTTGATAAATTAGTTATATATTTTCAGATTACTTTTTTCTTTTTTAAGCATGTGTGTAATAATGCATTTGGTTTAATTTGTATGGAGGTAACATAAAGTNTAGTAAAGTTCCCATCCTTTAATTGCATTTTGAATCATAATTAAGTGGAAATTAAAAAATCAATAATAGTAACTAAATATAATCTGTAGACATAACTAACACTTGCATATAAGCACACAATCAGTTTTGAATAAAACAAAGAACATATATGAAGCCTTGTTTATATCATCCCCATAATGAAATGGTATGCAGTGAGTTGACCTACTGTCAGTTGTGTTCACCAACACAAAAATTTCTACATATGCAACCATATAAGTTATGAAAAGTTAGTAAGGCCATTTTCATTAAGTTTCTGCCCCTTTTGTCCATCTTAGATGATCATAAATACAAAACACCTATAAATCAGAAAACTTCTTTGTAATGCCTTATTAAAATGAAGGAAGGCAGATAATGCATGTGTGAGGGGGGGCTGCAATTTTAACTTCCATCCAATGTCAATTTAATTTCAGTTTCCTTCCCACACCACCAGTTTATGGTTTGTACAAATTACAGCAGTGATGTGTTTGCTAGGGTAATGGTGATGATATGTCATTAATTCCCCAGAGCGTATCATATTTTCTGAACACATGGTGTAGGCAAGGTCACATTGAATTCATCCATTTTACACTATTGAAAATAAGCCATCACCACTAAGCTACTCTAATAGAGAAGGATACAGAGCAAAACTGCAAGTGTACTGTCATTATGAGAATATTTATGTCTTCTGTAACTCATCACAATTCGTTTGCACTTACATGAGTACTTCATAAATAAAGTTTTATTAAATTTTGAAAATTAAAAAAAGTAGGAGAAAGAACAGGGAACAAGGAACATTGGCTATAAAGTTTTCTATGTTAGAATACCTCTATATTTTGGTAAGAAAAAGATAAAGTGACCTTTGTCTCATCAGCTTTTAAATAGCATATGCATTAGGAATCCCTACCATATTGCAACTCAGAAATTTAGGAGGTCTTTGTTAGCTTAAACATGGGTCTTCTCTAAGCCCAATAAAGAGAGTTTGTAATGGGATGTTTACATTCAGATGTCCCAACTGCATGGATGAATGTAGTTCTCACTAGTGGTCATTAGTGTGCCCCTGGTTCCCCTAGCTATTAAGTAGCAAAATCCTTGCTTAGATTTCCCAGTCAAAATTGAGGTGTGCGACCTTGAGATTACACTATTTCTCCATCAGAAATTCCAGTCTTGGCCCCGAAGGGTAATCCTTCCTAACTCAAATTCAGACTTCAAGGACTTCCCAAAAAATGGCGATGAATGAACGGCAACAGGAGATCCATTTCAGGTATGAATGACATTGCTTATAGACTTACCTCTCGGTGACTCTGCTGAGATAAAGTCAGTGTCATTGTGTTGATAGTGGTGCCTGATGTTCCTTTTGATATTGCAGGTTTTCACTTGTTATTATTCTTATGTGTTCTGCAATAAGAGAAAGCAGATAGTTAAATCAGTTCAGCACTTCTCTGCCACTAGCCCATATAGTTTATATGGATAACTGTGTTTGAGGAAGCTTAGGTTTCTGCTGGATTGTGGGTTCTGTGGGCATTCACAATCCTTGGGCTCCTTTGTTGTGATGGTCCAGTTGTGACAGTCAGGTAGAGCTGTCTCAGCTTCAGCATTTCTTTTGGCACTCACCCAAGGGCAGTTTACTGTTTACAGAGAAAGACTTTTGTGCTGATGCCTCTTTGAGCACCAAGGAGAGCTCCACGATGATGCATGAGTGAAGGAAAGTGTCAGCTGAACCACATAAGCCAACAAGGACTGGGCAGAGAAAAAGAAATGACTGAATGATGCTGGCTGTTGGCAGAAAATAGAGTGACACAGGTAAGAAATACAGCATGTCTCAAAAGGTCCTAGGGCTAGACCCTAAGGTCCTAGTTTTGAGTTGTTGGTCAGGATGGAGGATCAAGCTCTGGAGCTCATGGTTAAAGCAAATTGGTGCTGGCTTTTTTAGGGCCTCCCTGGTGGCTCAGAAAGTAAATAATCTGCCTGCAATGCAGGAGACCCAGGTTTGATCCCTGGGTTGGAAACATCACCTGGAGAAGGGAGTGGCAGCCCACTCCAGTATTCTTGCCTGGAGAATTCTGCGGAGAGAGGAACCTGGCTGTTTACAGTCCATGGGGCTGCCAAGAGTGGGACATGATTGATGTTTATGTTTTTCAGATGAGACCAGAAAAGCTTTTAATGAAAGGCTAGATAGTCATAGCTAGATAATACCATTCTGGATACTAAACTCATGTCTCATTAATTACAAGTTTTCCACTGTAACTGCTGGGGACACAATACATTCCTGGCCCATATGAGAGCTGTGACCCCTGTGGTTGGCTATTTCTGTGGTATCAGGTAGTTTCCACTCACATATTCTCTCCTTGGTCCTTAACTAAAGATATATGAGACCCTCTCGTCGCAAAACTGCAGCAAATCTATCCAAGAGCCAGACACATTATTCCTTTTGATAAGAAACAGAAAGTATTATTCAGAAAGTAATTTATCCTTCAAAGTTGCCTTTCAAAGTATGTGTGTGCTTAGTCACTCAGTTGTGTTCAGCTCTTTGTGATCCATTGGACTGTGGCCTACCAGACTCCTCTGTCCATGGGATTTTTCGGGCAAGAATACTAGACTGGGTTGCCATTTCCTTCTGCAGGGGATCTACCCAACACAGTCTCCTGTGTCTCCTGCATTGCAGGCACATTATTTACCCACTGAGCCAACAGGGAAGCCCCCTTTCAGTGTATATTTATTTTTCTCATTCTTTCATGTTCATTTTAGATTAATTTGTTATTTTATTTCTGAAATATATGATTAATACCTTTAATTTTTAAACAATATTATTTTAAGAAGATAAAAATGATGGAATTTTATTTGTATTGCACACAACATATACATGTAAAATTTAAATATAAGTGATTCATGCATATAAATTAAACTGGTAAATAAAGCAACAAGAGATAGTCCAGAACTATACATTTATAAACCTTTTAACTCTTTATAATATGAAATATCAATAAACAGTGTCCACTATTTTATATTATATGCTGTTTATATGAATTTTTAATTCCATATTCACACTCATATGTCTGTACCAATTTGCATATGAATGAATCTACTTGGGAAACTCACATCTTTGTTTTAGTTGCATAAAATTAGAGTTAACTTTCCTATATTATTCTTAGTATCTTGTATTATATTTCATAATTATACTCCACAATTATTTATCTTCCAACAAACAGTCCATCTTATACTTGAAAATAGTCTATCAAAATATTGTTCAGGCATGCACATTTCAAGTTCAACCTAAGGACAAAGGGAATAGTGCTAATTGTTCCATATTTAACTCCTAGTTTTATCCCTAGAATTTTATCCCTCCCATTTTATCCCTAGCATGATGAAAATGAAAGTGTTAGTTGCCCAGTTGTGCCTGACTCTTTGTGACCCCATGGACTGTAGTCCTCTAGGCTCCCCTGTCCATGGGATTTACCAAGCAAGAGGAGTGGAGTGGGTTGCTATTCTGTTTTCCTAGGAGAAAGGAATCTTCCTAACCCAGGGATTGAACCTGGGTCTCCCGCATTGCAGCCAGCTTCTTTACCATCTGAGCCACTAGAAAGAATGATACTTGAATGTAATTCCTTTTGTAAAATTTGTAAATTCAAAGCCACTTAAATTTACAATATAAATCACTTCATAAACAGAGTACTTGAAAGATAAATTAGCCTTTATATTGAACTTTTTTGTTTATTTAAGAAGTTGGATTCAATGGAATAATGATACAATTTCTTTTCTAATTAAGAAATAATGCATAGACTATGTCATGAGGGAGCTATTACATCTCATCCTTCAGCCTGCAGCAGTGGCTCTTAATCAGGAAAGATTTTTGAAAAAGAAAATGCCAGAATGTGATGTCAACATTCACAGAGAAAAATTGGCTATTGCTTCCTAGGGTGCAGAATGAAGACCTAAGCCTGGAGCATTTCCCATGCTGGGTGAGGGCTCCTGCTCTGGTTTCGTGGGAGAGTTCAGAACAGCCACGCATCAGTCACTGCTCTGTGTGCCGGTCTTCTTCCACCTCCAAAAATGTCAACCTAGAAAAAAGCACAATGTGAGAGTTGTAAGTTAAGTTTTATTTGAGGAAAAATGAAGACTGCAGCATGGGAGACTGCACCTCAGATAGCTCTGAGAAACTTCTTCAAAGAGGCAGGGAAGAAAGTTCAACACATGTGTGATTTTGGTGAAGGGGGAATATGTGTAATCAAGCACATATTTTTCCAAAAGGTGTCTCCTAGTCTTGTGAAGCTTTTGCTAATCATGAGGGACAGCCATCACCATGAAGGATTTTAGTGCTTTGCCACATACAAGGAGTTATAAGAACTGGGCTCATAAAATCAGCTCCTGAAAATATCTAACTATCTGAAGATCTTTCCTGTCAGATTTTTTTTTCAGAGCACAGAGTGCCTCATTTCTGCTCTCCATCCTCTACTGTTTTCAAGGGTAGTTGAAGGTCAGCAGCTGCTGCAGTACATGATTTAATCCTTGTAGAGGCAGATGGAAAATGCCCATGGCAGGTGCCAATTTGTAGTTGACACCTATGCTATCAATTGCACATTATATGAGTTTTGAAAAAACGTGTCTTTGTAACACGTACATCTCTAGACCAAGAAGAATCACATTTGAACATGATAAAAATTCAAATACCACTCAGAATTTTTGGAAGTTGGGTTGGAACATAAATAACCGGATGGAATTTCTGCGTGGTTCCCTAGAGGACTGAGTGAGTGTGTCTGCATGAGGCAAGGAGAGGAACCCAATATTTGGAAAGGTATTTGCCCTGCAGTGGTCATTAGTATTGTCAGTCTAATATTTCTGTCTCTCCTTCTATTATGGTTTCACTGCTCTGCTCCGTTGAAGGCCTATAGAGCAGGAGCAGAAGTGACATTTGTCAGGTCCAGGTGGAAATTGAAAGAACCAATGGACAACCCATCAATCTTCTGTTACCAGATCCTGACAGCAGGCATCAATTCAATGCGGTGTCTGCCCCAATAACTTGAGTTCTGGAGCAAACATACACAAAGCAGCATCCCGACTATCTCCTACAAAATGTAGGTTTCAGAGAAAGAATCATTTAATTTTAAGCCACTATGATTTTATGATTGTTTTAAACATAGCTTGAGTTAGCCTATCCTGATAGATATAACCATTTGCTAAAAAGTATTCACTCAGCATAGGAAAAGAGTGCATATTTTTATCCAACATGATTTCCATGTTAATTAATTTAGGCCTTATTGTTGCTTAGCTGCTTAGTCATGTGCTACTTTTTTGCAACCCACAGAGTGAAGCCCACCAGGCTCCTCTGTCCATGGGATTCTCCAGGCAAGAATACTGCAGTGGGTTGCCATTTCATTTTTAGGGGAATATGACCCTGCATCTCTTAAATCACCTGCATTGGCAGGCTGATTCTTTACCACTGATCCGCCTGGTATATAGGCTTTAGTTGGTTTTTAAAATTTAGAATATACTTCTTGAATTATCATTACCTGTAACTGTTAACATAGGACCCATATTTTTTGTAGTTTGTGTTAAGGAAAATACAGTCGTTGTTCTTATTGTCACTCAGTTGCTAAGTCATGTCTAATTCTTTGCAACCCCACAAATGGAACATGCCAGGCTTCCCTGTCCTTCATTATCTCCTGGAGTTTGCTCAGATTCATGTCTATGGAGTCCGCGATGGTGGCTAACCATCTCATCACATAGTCATAGTGAGGGAAAATTTTTGTTATGTAAAGAGACAAAGTGTAGTACACTGCGGACCTGAGAACAAGCACGCATCCCTGATCCTCTGCGTGCCAGCCCTTCAAAAAACATGTTAAAGTAATCCATCTTGCACACTTCTTTCCTCCAGTGACAATGTTGCTTTTACTCACAGAAACTACCTAGATCATGCTTTTCCCGTTTAAGTGTGCTTCCCAGTGAGAAGCAATCAGTGAAGCAATTGCTATCTTGTTGCAAAAATACCTACCAAGAGAGTACAGAAGAGAAAACATAGCTTGCACCATAGCCATCAATTTTGTGGTGAAGAAAACAACTGCTTTTCATTGGCTTAGGTTAGAAATAACTTTTGTTACAGATTTCCTTAACATGAAAATGCTCTCCTTGGGATTTTTCTAGAAAAAAAAAAAAATGTGTTGAAATGGAAAAAAGTCAGGGTTTGGACATAAATCAATCTCTAAAAGTAAGTTGTTTCTTAGGAACTGAATTTATTATTTATGATGTATAGTGAAAGTAAAAATTTACTAAGACAGATTAAAATTGTTTTGAACAGTGAAGCTTAGTTTATCAAGAGACTGCCAGTTTTTTAATTAAAATGATTTTATATGTTTCTCCAATAAGATCATATGCCAAAAGATGTTTGAACTGACCAGATAGTTAACATTAAAAGCTCTTCAGATGCCCTTTAATTTAGTATATTTGAAAAACAGTTCTGTGTGAATGAGGTTGAGATCCAGTAACACTGCATAAATTCATCATATATATGTAATTATATATCAAATTTCAATGTTTATATAAATTAACTATAGATTTTATTCAAACATGAATGAAAAATGTGCCACAGTATTTATTTCCTTCTCCACACCATTGGATTAATTTTTTGTGTTATTGTTGCTGTGTAGCCACGCAGTTGTGTTCAAATCTTTGTGGCTCAATGGACTGTAGCCCTCCAGGCTCCTTCTGCCCATGGATTTCTCAGGCAAAAATACTGAAGTGGGTTGCCATTTCTTTCTCCAGGGATCAAACCCATGTCTTTTGTGTCTTCTGCTTGGCAGGTGGATTCTTTACCACTGAGTCATGTGGGAAGCTCAAGAATACCAGAGTGGGTTGCCATTCCCTTCTCCAGAGGATCTTCCAGATCTAGGGATCAAACACAGGTCTCTTGCATTGCAGGCAGATTCTTTACTGTCTGCGCCACTAGGGTAATTTTAGAGAGTAATTTTATATTTGATTTTGAATATTCACATTCCCATTCATGTTAATATGGAAATACAAGAACATCAACCCCAAATTTTAGACAGCTTGAGAGTACATTATGTTGGATTACCCTGTAATATTTCCCTGTGAAAATGTGCACAGTGTCCTATGTCAGCCTTAAAAACANGATTTTGAATATTCACATTCCCATTCATGTTAATATGGAAATACAAGAACATCAACCCCAAATTTTAGACAGCTTGAGAGTACATTATGTTGGATTACCCTGTAATATTTCCCTGTGAAAATGTGCACAGTGTCCTATGTCAGCTTTAAAAAGAGCAACATCATAACTTGTTATACAGAGCTGCCTTTATCATGTCTCATTGGCTTTCATACTTTTTATTTGCTATCGAATATCCTACATGCCAGGAGAGCAATTTCATTCCAACTAAGTCAAGTGCTTCTTATTTACTTGTATAGTTCAGGTACAAATATGTAAACTAATGATTCACGACACTTATTCTTATAGGTGGAAACTTTGGTGTGTATGTACATGCTTCTGAAATGCACTGTAATGATTTTAATATGAAGTGCAAGTTAGGTTGATAAAAGTACCATTGACNATTTATTATTTATGATGTATAGTGAAAGTAAAAATTTACTAAGACAGATTAAAATTGTTTTGAACAGTGAAGCTTAGTTTATCAAGAGACTGCCAGTTTTTTAATTAAAATGATTTTATATGTTTCTCCAATAAGATCATATGCCAAAAGATGTTTGAACTGACCAGATAGTTAACATTAAAAGCTCTTCAGATGCCCTTTAATTTAGTATATTTGAAAAACAGTTCTGTGTGAATGAGGTTGAGATCCAGTAACACTGCATAAATTCATCATATATATGTAATTATATATCAAATTTCAATGTTTATATAAATTAACTATAGATTTTATTCAAACATGAATGAAAAATGTGCCACAGTATTTATTTCCTTCTCCACACCATTGGATTAATTTTTTGTGTTATTGTTGCTGTGTAGCCACGCAGTTGTGTTCAAATCTTTGTGGCTCAATGGACTGTAGCCCTCCAGGCTCCTTCTGCCCATGGATTTCTCAGGCAAAAATACTGAAGTGGGTTGCCATTTCTTTCTCCAGGGATCAAACCCATGTCTTTTGTGTCTTCTGCTTGGCAGGTGGATTCTTTACCACTGAGTCATGTGGGAAGCTCAAGAATACCAGAGTGGGTTGCCATTCCCTTCTCCAGAGGATCTTCCAGATCTAGGGATCAAACACAGGTCTCTTGCATTGCAGGCAGATTCTTTACTGTCTGCGCCACTAGGGTAATTTTAGAGAGTAATTTTATATTTGATTTTGAATATTCACATTCCCATTCATGTTAATATGGAAATACAAGAACATCAACCCCAAATTTTAGACAGCTTGAGAGTACATTATGTTGGATTACCCTGTAATATTTCCCTGTGAAAATGTGCACAGTGTCCTATGTCAGCTTTAAAAAGAGCAACATCATAACTTGTTATACAGAGCTGCCTTTATCATGTCTCATTGGCTTTCATACTTTTTATTTGCTATCGAATATCCTACATGCCAGGAGAGCAATTTCATTCCAACTAAGTCAAGTGCTTCTTATTTACTTGTATAGTTCAGGTACAAATATGTAAACTAATGATTCACGACACTTATTCTTATAGGTGGAAACTTTGGTGTGTATGTACATGCTTCTGAAATGCACTGTAATGATTTTAATATGAAGTGCAAGTTAGGTTGATAAAAGTACCATTGACAGTAGAGAGACGCATTTGACAATTCTCCAAACAAAATAACAATAAATGAATCACAGCACAGGCAAAAACTTGAAAAGAATGGAGCTGGATCAGACATAAAAAAAAACAAAAAGTAAGATAGCTTATTTGAGAAGGACTAATTATTCATCTTTCACGGAAAATTCCAAGATTTTTAGATTCTTTATCATTCAAAATTTTAATTCTTTAGTAAAATTTTCCTTTAAGATATGCTTGCAGCAGTACTCTTGCCTGGAAACCCCCAAGGGTGGAAGAGCCTGGTAGGCTGCAGTCCATGGGGTCGAGAAGAGTCAGAAACGACTGAGTGACTTCACTTTCCCTTTTCGCTTTCATACATTGGAAAAGAAAATGGCAACCCACTCCAGTGTTCTTGCCTGGAGAATCCCAGGGATGGCGGAGCCTCATGGGGTGCCATCTGTAGGGTCGCACAGAATCAGACATGACTCAAGCGACTTAGCAGCAGCAGCAGTAGCTTATGTATCTTTTATCTTAGTGCTAAAGCAGGCTTATGAGGAAATGGCTTTTCCTGCCTGTTTCTCTCATATTTCAGCAGAAAAAAGTGTCAATTCAGTTGACACAGTAGAGTTTTGGATGGAAAGTGATGATCAGTAGCAGCAGAGTTAATACAAGAATGGTGGGGAGTTCACTCTCCTGGAGGAGCTTTCAGATTAAGATATATGTAAAACAGACAATGCTGAGAATACATTCTGATTACCTTAGTTTAGTCCATGCTACCATTAGCCAAGTGCTGATGAAGTTAATGATTTGGTTTTATAAATATCTACCAAAAATAATATTTGATATTTAAAATGTTTTCTTTGTACATTTTTGAATAGGGATAAAAAGGTCTCTTTGCAAACCATTTTAGTATAGCAATTGCAGTAGCCATGGGTATCACACATGTGCTCTGCTATGGAGAACATTGTTGAATGACAGCCCCCACTAATATCCCACTGACCTCCGGATCCACGACCATGCTGGTGTCAAGTGGTCATAAACAGGTTGTTTAGCAATCAGGATTAGACCTGATGCCCCCAGGCGGATAGTGGTGCTGAGGCTGTCAGCGAGGTGGGTGGGGGGGTGAGGAACGGAGAAGTAGAGGTCCTTCCAGGCCACACAAATGTGGGCTACCCTCTTCTCCCCTGCAATGTTGTGGTGGAGGATGAAGGGAGGGGCTTTCACGCAGAGCATGATGGGCTTCTCTTCAGTCCTATGATTGGAAGCACAGAGAAGGTGGGCATGGTTTTAGCCACAGAACCCACCTCACCACTTTTCACCTCAGTGATGGATATTTATAAATAATAACCTCTCAGGGTTTTAAAGCAAATTGGTTTGAATTAATTTGCAGCATATCCAGTTTTCATAGTATTGGCAGGCAAAGTAGTTGCTTTTAGTAAAGGAAAAAGTGACAGTTTGCCAACATGAACAATGTGCCTATAAAAACTTTATTTATATTACATAGTTGAATATTTGTGGCAACCATGTCTGTTTTGTAGATAACAAAGGCAATGAGTAGTTCTTAATTACACTTCTTCAGTGTGGAAGAGACACAGTTGAAATCTAGTTGTACCTTACTTCAGAGCTTTTCCCTCTCTCTCATACTGCATTTCAGAGACTGATTATCCTTGTTGTTGAGGTGCTCAGTCATGTCCGACCCTTCATCATCTCCCAGAGCTTGCTCAAACTCATTTCCATTGAGTTGGTGATGCCATCCAACCATCTCATCCTCTGTCGTCCCCTTCTCCCACCTTCAATCTTTTCCAGCATCAGGGTCTTTTCCAATGAATCAGTTCTTCCCATCAGGTGGCCAAAGTATTGGAGTTTCAGCTTCAGCATCAGTCCTTCCAATGAATACTCAGGACTGATTTCCTTTAGGATGGACTTGTTGGATTTCCTTGCAGTCCAAGGAACTCTTGAGAGTCTTCCCCAAAACCACAGTTCAAAAACATAAATTCTTCAGCACTCATCCTTCTTTATGGTCCAACTCTCAAACTCTCACATCCATACTTAACTCTTGGGAAAACCATAGCTTTAACTATACAAACATTTGTTGACAAAGTAATGTCTTTGCTTTTTAACACATTGGCTGGGTTTGTCATAGCTTTTCTTCCAAGGAGCAAGCAGTCAAATTTTTCAGCTGTGGTTCTACATATTGTCTTAGTCTTTAAATAGACAGACAATTGGTTTCATGATAGCAATCATCAAAAAAAATACATGAAAAATGAAAATATTCTGGAGGTCTTTTAACTATTTGATAAGCTATATGTGAAAACTATTACTGACCCTCTTTCTTCACAAATACACAGTGATAGATCCTTCCTTTTTTCAATTTGGCATACTTATTTTACTTCTTAATGCATTTCTTAATATCTATGGTCCCTTTAATCAAGAATATAAAGTCATTTTTTAAAAGAAGATAATCCTAGAGAGAACTATTAAAAGGAGAAAATTATGAGGTCATAATGAGATTCCTTGTAATATTTTAATGTGTTACCAAGTTTCACAGAACTGCCAAAAATGATTTCCGTGAAATATTTGTTGCAGGAGCCACGGCTCTGTCATCTACTAATCAGTGTCCAGAGAACAGAAATATTCTTCATTAAGTTACCTTGGGTGGATCCCTTTGAAGGTTTACACATTATTACACATTATTGTGTGAAAGTTCTGAATTTTAACTTTTAAAACTAAACTTAAATATCTAAATTAAAGTTACCTTTGTGGCCTTCAGAAACATAGCCTATTTCACGTCAAATAATTTTTTTCCCTTAACATTGTTTTAGAAGCACAGGGAGATTTTCAAATTAAGAACTACTTTTAAAGCACAATCTTGCGTTAAAAACCCACTTTGCTACTGGCTGGCTTCTCACCACCTCCACTAACCATGGTACTACAACTTGGCCATAAAGGAAGACCCCAAATGACAAATTGCCTTCTGGATGGGAAATAATTTACACTAAAAATATGGTCGTAAATATTTAGAATAAAATTAATATATAGGATAAACAGCATTTATTAGGTGACCCTAGGTTTGAATAATATTAGAATTTGAGTACATTTAAAGTGAACTAGGAAATCCATTTTTTCACAGGTCTATCTTATATGATTTAATAGCAGTATGACCATAATATGTCTATAAGTGGCATAAATGCAGGTGATGCCATGTACTAAACTTAATGTTTTGAGTTATTTTACTTGGGTGACACAGCGGTGGTTCTCACTCTGGTGAATGCATGTTTTTCTCTATTACTTATTTCATTTTAGCATTATATTGGGTACTGAGTCAGAGAGGCCTTACAAATAGCTGAGAAATTTAAAAAAGAAGTGAAAGGCAAAGGAGAAAAGGAAAGATATGTCCGTCTGAATGCAAAGTTTCAAAGAATATGAAGAAGAGATGAGAAAGCCTTCCTAAGTGATCAATGCAAAGAAACAGAGGAAAACAACAGAATGAGAAAGACTAGAGATCTCTTCAAGAAAATTAGGGATACTAAGGGAACACTTCATGCAAAGATAGGCACAATAAAGGACAGAAATTGTATGAACCTAACAGAAACAAGATATTCAGAAGAGGTGGCAAGAATACACAGAAGAACTATACAGAAAAGTTCTTCATGACCCAAATAACCATGATAGTGTGATCATTCACCTAGAGCCAGACATCCTGGAATGCCAAGTCAAGCAGGTCCAGAAGCATCACTATGAACATAGCTAATGGAGATGATATAATTCCAGTTGAACTATTTCAAATTCTAAAAGCTGATGCTGTTAAAGTGCTGGAGTCAATATGCCAGCAAATTTGGAAAACTCAGCAGTAGTCACAGGACTGGAAAATGTCAGTTTTCATTCCAATCCCACAGAAAAGCAATGCTAAAGATTTGCCCTCATCTCACACACTATCAAGATAATGCTCAAAATTCTCCAAGCCAGGTTTCAACAGTACATGAACCATGAACTTCCAGATGTTCAAGCTGGATTTAGAAAAGGTAGAGGAATGAGAGATCAGATTGCCAACATCCGTTGGATCATGGAGAAAGCAAGAGAATTCCACAAAAACATCTACTTCTACTTTATTGACTGTCCCAAAGCCTTTGACTGTGTGGATCACAACAAACTGTGGAAAATTCTTAAAGAGATAGTAATACCAAAACACCTTACCTGCCTCCTGAGAAATCTGTATGCAGGTCAAGATGCAAGTGTTAGAACCAGACATGGAACAACTGACTGGTTCCCGATTGGGAAAGGAGTATGTCAAGGATGTATATTGTCACCATGCTTATTTAACTTATATGCAGATTACATAATGCAAAATGCCAGACTGGATGAAACACAGGGTGGAATCAAGATTGCAGAGAGAAATATCAATAACTTCAGATATGCAGATGATACCACCTTTATGGCAGAAAGTGAAGAGAAACTGAAGAGCCTCTTGATGAAAGTGAAAAAGAATGAAAAAGCTGGCTTAAGACTAAACTATCAAAAAACTAAGATTATGGCTCTTGTCCCATCACTTCATGGCAAATAGATGGGGAAACAATGGAAACAGTTACATAGTTTATTTTGGGGGGCTCCAAAATCACTGCAGATGCTGACTGCAGCTATGAAATTAAGACACTTGCTCCTTGAAAGACAAGCTATGACCAACATAGACTATATTTTAAAAAGCAGAGACATTACTTTGCTGAAAACTGCCTAGTCAAAGCTGTGGTTTTTCTAATAGTCATGTGCAGTGTGAGAGTTGGATCATAAAGACAGCTGAGCACTGAAGAACTGATGCTTCTGAACTCTGGTGTTGGAGAAGACTCTTGAGAATCCCATGGACAGCAAACAGATCAAATCAGTCATCCTAAAGGAAATCAGTCCTGAATATTCATTGGAAGGACTGATGCTGAAACTAAAACTCCAGTATTTTTTCCACCTGATGTGAAGAACTGACTAACTGGAAAAGACCATGATTCTGGGAAAGACTGAAGGCAAGAGGAGAAGGGAACAACAGAGGATGAGATGATTGGGTGGCATCACTGACTGGATGGATGTTAAGTTTGAGTAAGCTCCTGGAGGTGATGAGGGACAGGGAAGACTGGCATGCTTCGCTCCATGGGATCGCAAAGAGTCGGACACGACTGAGCAACTGAACTGAACTGAAGTGATTGAGTGATGAGGCACCAAACACAATGAGATAGCAGAACACATGTCTTGACTGATTTCATGTGAAGTTTGAAATGTGGGTCCTAGCACTCAAACTGGTCTGTCAGATAGCAGAGACAACCACAAGGAAGAGCAATTTTTGCTCAAGAACAACGTATTATCTCTCAGTCTTGAGAGCACTGAAGGTGTGTAACACCTGAACATCTGCCAGTTCAGTTCAGTTGCTCAGTCCTATCTGACTCTGCGACCCCATGAACCGCAGCACGCCAGGCCTCCCTGTCCATCACCGACTCCCGGAGTCCACCCAAACGCATGTCCATCGAGTCGGTGATGCCATCCAACCATGTCATCCTCTGTTATCCCCTTCTCCTCCTGCCCTCAATCTTTCCTAGCATCTGGGTCTTTTCAAATGAGTTAGCTCTTCACATCAGATGGCCAAAGTATTGGAGTGTTTTTTTTTTTTAATATGGTTTCTCACACATAATGACATTTTGAAATTATTAGAAAAGAAGACCAGAGAGTTTGCTTATGCTAGACACAGCTCAACTGCATGCTCCATGACCATTTGTCTAGTGGGGAGAGAGCTCACCCTCTAAGGCATTATGTATCATTAAGCAACTTCCATGTGGCCGCACTGCACGGGAAGTTCATGATTGAAGCTGTGATCTTGTTAGAAAAGAGACTTAAAGTTCTAAGGGTCTTGAATCTGCCTATTCTGTAGCTGATAAAACTCAGACCTGCTAAGTCAGGACTACATTAAGTGACAGTTATGGGGGGAAAAAATTGAGCCTCAGCGGATGTTTCTCTTCAGCTCAGAAGCCATAATCAAAGATACAGAGTAGCTTTTTAAAAGAAGGTCCTCAATATAGCAGATGTCCTTCTTAATCTCTCAGTAAGTGGCAGGCAGTAATTTACATATAGCAGTTGATCTCAAACATTTCCATTTTAAGTATTTTACTGATGTAAAAATTATGAGGAGCTCTCATCCTTAGCCCAGGCTATTCTATTATTTTACTAATATCAGTTGATGACCACCTTCCTTCTGCTTCCTGTTCCCTTCAAGCTACCACCCAATCCCTCCACTCTATATGCAAAATTCCTCAAAAGACACATTTATATTTACTCTCATTCTTCTCGCTTCAATTAGTTTGTTAGCATCACCATGCCATGGAAATATCTGTTGACCTCCTCAGAAATGCTTTTGACCTATGCAGTCTATCAACAGCATTTATATTGTTTGTTTTTCATTTGACATTCAAGACCCCACTCTTTATGAACTTCTTAAAACTCACTGGACACTTTTTCTCAATATTTTGCTAGTTCTCACAATATTTCTAAATGGCATTGTTGTAGATCCCCGAATTCCCAAGATATCTTTTCTTCCTTAATATAAGAAAATACATCTAAAACTAAAGAAATGGGTAAGGTCATCATAGCTTGAAAATAGAGTGAAGGACCACACTAGATAAATCATGCTTTGCACAATATCCATAGGTCATCTACTTTTTCTCTCCTTCTGTTGCATATGCCAGCTTTCCTCCTGGCAATGTGGTGATAAGGGTTGAATTTGAGCACTGAGTAAGGAGGCTCAAATGACAGAAGGTACCTGGGACTAACATATATACTGTATTTATCAGAGACACGCAGGGACACGCATACACCTGCATTTAATGTAATGGGCCATTTAGCATGTATTTTGTTTGTGTATATTGAATAAAAGACACTTCAGGAAAAAAAATAGATATCACCAGGGGGATGATTTTAAACATCAAGTATCAGGAGTATCTCATGTTCCTCATATGTAGTGAGTACATGATGAATACTGCGGCTGTGATGTTTCAGGTATACTTAGTATAATCAAGACAATATACTTTATTAGTCTTTTCTTCTCACTATATGTATGCTCAGCACAAATTCATATTTTACCTACTTTATCTAGTGGACCAGGTCTCAATAGTTACTACTTCATCTTATCTTATATCCTGTATAAATTATTCTAGTAACTCATAAGATACTTGCTTGCTTTAGTTAGGTCCATCTACCCTTTTTTACTAATTTTCTTCTCTTCTAAAGAAATTAATATTGCCACAGAAAATAGTAAGTGTATTTTAAATCCAAATTGCATAATTTCTCAGATACAAACAAAATATAATTCCAAGGATGATGCTTCCTTTTATCTTTCAACTCTATTTCTATTTCTTTTATTAAACTTTTAAAATTTAGGAATGATTGTTTTGAAGTGCTGTTCATATATTTCAGGCAGTGAGTTTGGCAAAGTAAACATAAATGATGAACATTTCAGAACCCTTAGCACTGTTTTTGCTTTGGCTCCTTCTCTTCATTCTTTCTGGAGTTATTTCTCCACTGATCTTCAGTAGCATATTGGGCACCTACCAATGTGGGGAATTCATCTTGCAGTGTCCTATCTTTTGCCTTTTCATATTCTTCATNCTGGCAATCTTGATTCCAGCTTGTGCTTTTTCCAGCCCAGTGTTTCTCATGATGGACTCTGAAATTAAGTTAAATAAGCAGGGTGACAATATATAGTCTTTACATACTCCTTTTCCTATTTGGAACCAATCTGTTCCATGTCCAGTTCTAACTGTTGCTTCCTGACCTGCATATAAGTTTCTCAAGAGGCAGATCAGATGATCTGGTATTTCCATCTCTTTCAGAATTTTCCACAGTTTATTGTGATCTACACAGTCAAAGGCTTTTGGCATAGTCAATAAAGCAGAAATAGATGTTTTTCTGGAACTCTCTTGCTTTTTCCATGATCCAGCGGATGTTGGCAATTTGATCTCTGGTTCCTCTGCCTTTTCTAAAACCAGCTTGAACATCTGGAAGTTCATGGTACACGTATTGCCAAACTACTCCTCATACCTGCTTTTATTTCTACTTAGCCCTTTTGTTTATCTAGTATACTCTATATTCTACTAATTTACCTTGGCTATTCACTATAACCCATCACTAGAACATGAACTTCATCCAGATAGAAGCTTCTTTTCCTAGATCATTCCTAATTGTACCTCCCACACTAAGACAGGAGCCTAAGAAATAGTATATACTCAAAAGTTTCAAGGACAAAAAGAGGAATCAATAAAGGAATAAAAGGACCTTAGTTTAAGTCCTTATATGGTTAGTTTTGTTGCTTTACAAGTGATGCTTACTATAACACTACTAAGATTGCTGATCATATTTTTTTAAATGTTTCTTTTAGAAATTGTAAGTTTTCTTCAGTAAAGAGGGAGTGTGTTGCACTGAGTACAATATAGACTCTGGAATAAAAAAATCCTCTGACTATTCAAGACCTTGCTTTGCTATTTGTCTCATGTTTACTCAAATGTAAAGGGAGCTGATGACTTCCTGGCAGAAGTGTGATAGGTATTAAATAGTTTCTATCATAGCACAGCCATGCTGTGTGTGCTGTAAAATGAAATAACTACAGCTTTCCATTTCTTCTGCAAAACAGAATACTCTGAACCTGCCATAATACGCTCTAATATATGAGCACATGTTCCTCTCAACCATGCAAATATATTATTACAAAAAGCCAGCTTTGTTTGTTTGCAAAACTATTTATGCCAAGTTTTCTAATTATTAAAAACATGGATTTACAGACTATAACAAATGAAATATGTCTAAAAAATAGAAACCATGATTTTTCTATTAAATCTAGGATACATATTCCAGAAACGATAATCTATTAAATAAGATCAGGTGTTAAAAAAGCTGTTGATGGGTATGAATAAAAAAATTTTTAAAAATAGATTAAAAAANTATGTCTAAAAAATAGAAATCATGATTTTTCTATTAAATCTAGGATACATATTCCAGAAACGATAATCTATTAAATAAGATCATGTGTTAAAAAAGCTGTTGATGGGTATGAATAAAAAATTTTTTTAAATAGATAAAAAAACTATTGAAAGCAAATAAGGAACATTTCTGTCCACATGAAAACATGTTCATGGATGTTTATGTCACTTTATTCATGGTTGCTAAAACTTGGAATCAACCAAGATGTCCTTCAGTAGGTGAAAAGATAAAGTGTGGAATATTATTCATGAATTAAACAAATAAGCTATCAAGTCATAAAAAAGTAGAGGAATCCTAAATCCATATTGTAAGGAAAAGAATCCAATGTGAAAAGGCTACCAACTATATGCCATTTTCTAGATCTGTAGGTAAAACTAGAGAAAGAATAAAAAGATCAGTAGTTACCAGGAATTAAGGGAGAAGGTGGGATGATAAGCAGAGTGCAGAGGATTTTTAGAGCATGATACTCTACATGATACTCTAATGATTGGTACACATCCAAACATTTGTCCAAGTCAACAGCATGTAAAGCACCCAAGTGTAAATCATAACGTAAACTATAAACTTTGGGTGATAATTACATATCTCTGTAGGTTCATCAATTATAACAAATGTTCTACTCTGATCGGGGACATTTACAGCAGAAGAGGCTCTGTGTGGGGAGGGGTGAGGAGAAGATGGGAACTATGTGCATTTTGTATTCAATTTCACTGCAAACCTAAAATATTTCCTGAAAATTACACTATATGTTTATTATACAATACACTATATACTAGACACTATATGTCTATTACACTATATGTCTTCACAAGTTTGTTTAAATTCCTTCTTTATTCTTCAGAAGCAAACTAGGAAACATAGCTACATGATGAGCATGTTTTATAAAAAGAGGTGCAGAGACCCATTCTGAGGATAATATTGTGAAGAAAATCCTTTATACGCTAGGGTAAAATATATGTATGAAATTAACATGAATGTATTGGGAGTTGGTCAAAACATTCCTTCAGATTTTCCATAAGACATTAGAGTTAGCTAAAAGTTCATTCAGATGTTTTCATAAGATATTAGGAGAAAATCCAAATGAACTTTTTAGGCCAACCTAACTCCAGTAGTCATGTATGGATGTGAGAGCTGGACTGTGAAGAAGGCTGAGTGCCGAAGAATTGATGCTTTTGAACTGTGGTGTTGGAGAAGACTCTTGAGAGTCCCTTGGACTGCAAGGAGATCCAAGCAGTCCATTCTGAAGGAGATCAGTCCTGGGATTTCTTTGGAAGGAATGATGCTAAAGATGAAACTCCAGTACTTTAGCCACCTCATGTGACGAGTTGACTCATTGGAAAAGACTCTGATGCTGAGAGGGATGGGGGGTGCAGGAGGAGAAGGAGATGACTGAGGATGAGATGGCTGGATGGCATCACTGACTCGATGGACGCGAGTCTGAGTGAACTCCGGAAGTTGGTGATGGACAAGGAGGCCTGGCGTGCTGCGATTCATGGGTTTGCAAAGAGTCAGACACGACTGAGCGACTGAACTGAAATGAACTGAACTGAGCATATATTTTTGGAGAAGGCAATGGCAACCCACTCCAGTGTTCTTGCCTGGAGAATCCCAGGGACGGGGGAGCCTGGTGGGCTGCCATCTATGAGGTCACACAGAGTCTGACATGACTGAAACGACTTAGCAGCAACAGCAGCAACATAAAATATTTAAATTGTCTTGGGACTTCCTTGTTGTCCAGTGGTTAAGACTCTGTGCTCCCAATGCAGAGGGTCCAAGTTCGACTCCTGGTCAGGGAACTAGATCCTATATACCACAAGCAAGAATTCACACACAGCAACAAAGAACTGTTGTAGCCAAATAAATAAGTAATTTTAAAAAAAATTTAAGCTTTTTAAATTTAATTTAAAAAGCTAACATTTTAGTCTTAGAAATTTATTGACCCACAGATAAGCAAGATAATGTAGTGTAAGATGACTGCTGCTGTGTAGACTTTAGTATATTTGTGTGTGTGTTTATTCATCTATTGATCATACACATGTAATTTAATTTTTAAGTAAAATGTCCTCTATATATTAATTAAAAACACTGCACCACATGAATATAAATCAGATAATGGTAAACTTTTCCTGTAAATGACTAGGTAGGAAATAGTTTCTATTTTGCAGGTCGAATCTCTTATAATTACTCAGTCTTCCTTAAGAACTTGAAAACATCCACAATTTGGACAATATGTAAGCAAGTTAGTATGGTTGTGTTCCAATGAAACTGGTTTGCTTTTTTCTTTAAACAGAAAGCTGGATTATTTGACATGTTAAGGGTCTTATTTTGCATATGTGGATAAAATATCATTGAATTAATATTTAAGCACTACTAATTTCCAATGACTAGTTTCTATTAATTTAAATGCATGCCATTTAAGCAGAGTTTTTCTTTATATGCTCTGTGCTCGGTCACTCACTCAGTCATTCATTTTTGTCCGACTCTTTGCGACCCCATGGACTGTAGCCCACCAGGCTCTTCTGTTCACGAGTTTTTCCAGGCAAGAATACTGGAGAGAGTTGCCATTTCCTCCTCCAGGGGATCTTTCTGACCAAGGGATCGAACCCACATCCTCTGCATTGGTAAGCAGATTTTTTCCCACTGAGCTACCTGGGAAGCCCCTTTCCTTATAAATATATATGAAAAATCTTTAATAAAATGCCCTTCAAATTATACTTGAGGGAACTTAAAGGAAATGGTAACTCCCTCCAGTATTCTTGCCTGGAAAATCCTATGGACAGAGGAGCCTGGTGGGCTACAGTCCATGGAGTTGCAAAGAGTTGGCCAGGACTGAGTGACTGAGCAGAAACAATAGGCCATCTCCTACAGTGTGGCTCAGTCTGCAAAGAAGCTGCTTTGTTCTAAAATTCTCTCCTAATCAGCTCTTGATTAAATACATATATTCACATATCATCACATAGTCTGGAGGTTATCATTCCTCTTTTACAAAGTGATTTTATTTGACTTTCATTTTGTTACATTTCATTTGGTTAAGCATCTTGTTTGACGCTTAAAAATGATGTGTGCTTTTTATTTTCAAGAGATGGTTGGTCAGAGTTTTATTTGTCTTTGTATAACTATAACCTCTAATGAGATGTCTTACAAAAGGAAAGATATGGATGACTAATAAGTAGATAGATAGATAATTAGATAGTTCAAGAAACAGGGTTCAAGGGTGCCAATGCTATATTTGGGGGTTGTGATTCTAAATTATATTATTTTAAATTGTTAATGTATTACCAATTACTAACATATATATATATATTTATGGAATATAACTTTTTCATTTATGCATTATTCAATCATTTTTCTCTGTCTTGGAGTTTATGTTGCAGTTTAACCAGAGAGAATTATTCCTTAGCTACAAAGCCCCAAAGCAAGGTCTTCCCACACACACAAAAAAGAAAAAAGTAACAAAACAGAAAATAAAATAATAAAATGTGGGTATATATGAACAGATACATTTTATTTATTTGTTGGTTTGCTTTTTTATTTAATTGATTTTTATCGGGGTATAGTTGATTTACAATGAACACATTGTAATTGTACCAAACCTATGGCTACTGCAACTAGAATTTAAAAGATAAATCTTCTAAGACTATGCAAAATGTTGCCGCATTCAATAGAATGTTTCTTTATTAGCAGCCAAGTTTTCTGAGTTTAACACAAAAGGATTAATGTTATTTGAAATATATGGATTAGCTAGTGTTTTAGTGTTTATCTTCTCTTATTTATCATTGGGATATACGATCATGATTTTTTTTAAAAAGATAAAATACATCAAACTGGACTATTAGAAAAGAATAATATCTAAAGGTCACTGCAGGAAAGAAATTACTTTTATTTTCAGCTTTTTGAAAAGCCATTTTACATATTTGTCTATAGTAAACACTGTTGATTGTCAAACCAGATTCAATAATCTAAATTTTATTTGTTCACATTAATCCATTTCTCTACCAAGTAGTTCTTCCTCCTAGGTGCAGGAATGGCTTAATGGTTCTAATCTTTTCTCTTTGGCGTAACTTTTTCAGATATGGACAAAAGATTATATTAGTCAATAAGACAAAAATAAAGTTTTGGGGACACTCTTGAAGTGATAAATTACTCTTAAGCACAAGATGAGAGCAAATGAACTTGAATAACTGATTACAGGGTGAAACCACTGGCTCCAACTAACCCTCAGCCAACTTGATCTTTTTATGTATGTTTCACATTTCTCCAAGGCTTATTCCATTATTTTAACTTTATTTTGTATTGTTGTCTCTATGGCAGCCAAGAAGAATCCTAACTGACACGATGATTTACTGTTAATATATTTTAAACTATTTCTATCAATATATATGTTTTTCTAAAACCAATCATGAATATTATTATATTATATTGTAATATGTAATACATAATAGTGTTCTCCAAGACTGCAGTGATCAGGAGGTAGACCTTTAATTCTGTCAACCATACCACAGCTGATTGGAGCCTTAATATCTTATTAAAGTCATCTGGATCATCTATGCTGAGATATATGTACAGCTAAACTTTCTGATTGAAGTTTTATCTCCAGGGATTGAGCCTGAATAACATTTGAATTTGTCCTCTGCCTGCTGTTATGTCTGAACTTCATTAGCTGCTCCATTCTGCAGCTAGTCATTAGATTTACATTTTTTAATTATATATTTTTAGAAAGAAATTGGTGGCTCTTCGGAGCATTAATGAATTGTAATATGTTCATTTAAATCTTAGATTAACTCAATTCAATCCTAGTTTGAATTCTTCTGAAACTACACGCTCTTTTCAGCAGCCTGCTGTCAGATGACATTTGTAGAATTCTCCCAGACTGCATGTGAAAGCTGATGATTGTTTGCTAGAATGTTTCTGTGTAGTTATGAAACAGTATCTGTGTCTCAGGAATGGCCCACCCTCCCTGCATTTGTTCTATGATGTGGAGACCTCCAGTAACCCGTAGAGTACCAGTGGCTCTGTCTCTCCTATGGATAGTGCCGTACTTAATTCTGAGCTCTTCCTCCTGTATAACAGTCATGTTCCACCCCCTATTTCTTTCTCTCCCATACCTAGAAACAACTTTTCTCCTGATGTGAGGAAAATGTGGTAGAAGTAATCCGTAGCCTTTTCCTATCAGGCCAGTCAAGTCTACATTCTTGGTTGTGATGTACAGACTTGCTGGAGTCCCCAGTGTGGCATTAAGAAACTTTCTTCTTCCAGGGACTATAAACTCTTAGATATTTAGAGCACTTTTTTGCTAGGTGAAAAACAAATCTAGTTGTTCACTTTACATAGGTGTTTTATAACAGATCTTTAGTTAATGAAATAAAAAATTGCCATTAATGGTATTCTACATAAAGCACATAGTTTCAAACTGTACACTATTTAGAAAGTTTGTTCCTGTCTCAGTAGATTTTCTACAGCCCGGATTGCCCCTTTCGTGGTTTCATAACAATCAGTGTATAAAACGCTGACTCACACTTGCTCTCTTTTGCCTGAAGATAAGCCCTCGGGACATCTTGTTGAATAGGGCTATTGGTTGGAAAAGTGTAATTGCAGTTCAGAGTGGAGCTGAAGACTGTATCAATGTAGGAAACTATACCCCATAAAATATTAGATTCGTACTCCAAAACTGGAATATAGATGAATTGGGAGTCCATTATGCAAGTGAAATAAGGCTTTCACAGAAGGATGTGCTGCCTGAGCCCAAACACATGAGGTTTCTAAAGTCCTAAAACTCAGAAGCAGGGGTTAGAATGTCAGTTGACAAGGCCAGGGGACAGGTGGAAATGGGGAGCTATTGTTCAATGGGGATAACATTTCAGTTACACAAGAGGAGTGATTTCTAGAGATCTGCTGTCCAACATCATGCCACTGGTTTATAGTCCCGTACCATGCACTTTGAAGAAGTTGTGATGTTAAGTGTTCTTATCATAATTAAAAAAAAAGCTAACAGGGGAAAAAAAAAAAAGGAAATTTTTGTTTGGTTTTACTGCACCTTACACAGGCCTTTAACATTTATTCAGCAAATGGTAACCAAAAGAATTGTTTTATATGAACTCAGAAATGAAATAAGCATGAATCAGATAATCTATATTACATAATCTATACTGTTCTCATTAGCATTGGTTGTAACCTCTTTCCTCTTCTTCTTCCATTGTTATGATAAAAAGAATGAACATACATATCCTCTAGAGAGTGCAGGATTTAAGTCTGTTTCTGAATTTGAGGTTGTTTCCTGCAATGCTTGCATATGTAAACCATTAAAGTATTAAAATTTATAGACATCGATCATGGTGTTAAACACTGTTCATATTCTTTAACCTTTCTCTGATTTGGTTCAAAAATGATTTTTAATTAAAAATAGCTTGAGTAACAATATAGAGTGTAACCAGTATAGAGTGTAATATTATGTAGTTCACTATCTGCTCTCTGCGGCTCTGCTAAGTCGCTTCAGTCGTGTCCGACTCTGTGCGACCCCATGGACAGCAGCCCACCAGGCTTCCCCGTCCCTGGGATTCTCCAGGCAAGAACACTGGAGTGGGTTGCCATTTCCTTCTCCAATGCATGAAAGTGAAAAGTGAAAATGAAGTCGCTCAGCCATGTCTGACTCTTCGCGACCCCATGGACTGCCGCCCACCAGACTCCTCCGTCCATGGGGCTTTCCAGGCAAGAGTACTGGAGTGGGCTGCCATCGCCTTCACCGGTAGTTCACTATAAACAACAGTAACTATTTATAACAAAACCTAACTATAAATTTGATAAATAAATAAATTTAGGTAGTTCATAAACCAAGGGAAAAAAGCGGATTATAATTTAGACATTGCCCTCTCTGTATTTTATTTCATTCCTGAGTAGAAAGACTGAATTTAGGAACAGCCAGAAGTCATAGAGACAGAGTTTAAAAGCTCTTCTCTTTTTAGCAACTTTTGTGCCTGCTTTAAATTGATCATTTGTTTCATCAGCTAATCCTCAAGTAGAGGGCATGTCCTTTCCACTTGCAGAATTCTCTTACATAAGTTGAATTCCCTCTTTATCATCTCAAGCCAGTAAGCACTTTATTTTCTTTTTTGTTTGCTATTAGGAAAAAGAGGGGGGAAAATCAGCTCATAACTATTTGCTAGAGCTCTCTGCATTTTAATCCCAGACTATGAAAGGACATCAGAGTGCCCTTATGATATTTTGCACAAAGGCTCAGTGTTCATGGCTCTACTCAGTTAACCCAAAATAGCATTCAGTAAGCAGCGACATACTGAGGGTCTTGGTACTACAAGCACAAGTGTCTGTAACTCAGAGCAATGTGCCACATGTAAGGTTCGATGAGAAGCCTGTGAAGCAAAATCGGGGCAAACTCTCCTACTATTCTTCCTGTGTTTCACGTGATCTTTGGATTTCAGCTCTGCAGACCTTATTGCACTTGAAGATATACAGGTAAGACTGTGATAAACAGGCAAGTGTTGATTATATAAGCTAACTCAATGAAAATAGAGCCAAAAAGTACTTGAAAAATTCTCTAATTTTCACTTCATAAGCAAAAATTTCTAAAACTCTCTAAACTTGACATGTACATTGAATATTCTCTGAAACAAAGATCAATTTATCACCCCTGCAATTCAGATTCAGGAAAATAAAAGTTTTTTATATCTAGAAAATTTAAAACAAGTTTCTTGGGAGGAATGAGGCATTACTGCATCTTTCTCCAGGATTTTGTTTCTTAGTTTTTAAAAATATTTACCATTCTACTATCAGATGCCATAAGCAATAAAGTTATAAATTTTAAAGATATGTGGAAATATTTATTACAGAGTAAATATTTTTAAAATAATAAATTATTTCTTAGTAATTATATTCAGTATGGAGATTTCCACATATCTGAATAAAACTATATGCCTCTAGGAAGGATAATTTCTTATTAAAGTTGATATATACTTATTTTACTTTCTTTTGTCAGATATTTTTGGTTATCAAATTTTTCGTTGACTTTCAAATATTCTTTAAGTGAAATGCTAAAGTAATTAAGAATGTTATAATAATAATAATAGCAAACTATTGAGCACATTATGAATACAAATATGTACATATAAAAACATGTACACATATTAGCTTTCAATCTATTATAACCATTACATGAAGGTTAATTCATCAAATATGAAATACACAAAACTATAAACTAAGAAAATGCAAAATGTGAAAGGGGTTTATTATTGTCTCAATTCTGATTTGTTGCAAGTAATTTTAATTGGGTTACTAATTTTCATAAAATATTTCAATGTAAATTTGTCAAGCATTTAGTAAATCCATAACTAGCATATGAAATAACTGCTGAAGAAGTTAACAAAATGTATAGGTAGAATATCAAATGTTTTCTCAGATTATTTAAACTTATAGTTCAGTTCTATCAATTTATTTTTTAATTAATATACCTAAAGAGAAGACTTTAAAAATATTTGCTAATTTATAATTATAATTGAGACATATTTATATTTCAGATGTATTTGCAAATAATGTAATAAAATTATATGCTTTCATATTATATTATTTCAAATTTTAAATATTTTAAATGTCTAAATATAACTAATATGCACATATATTTAGAATTTTAAATTTGAAAATATTTTTATTTCAATCTGTATATGTTTACCAAATGTTTTTAACAAAATATTTAAAAATGTTTCCAGTAAGAACAAAGATACAAATGTATAGTTCTAGAACTGCTTAACATTTTAAATAAAGAGTTTATGAAATCTACCCTGGAAAATCCCATGGATGGAAGAGCCTGGCAGGCTTCATGCTGAGTCAGATACGACTGAGCGACTTCACTTTCACCTTTCACTTTCATGTATTGGAGAAGGAAATGGCAAGCCACTCCAGTGTTCTTGCCTGGAAAATCCCAGGGTCAGGGGAGCCTGGTGGGCTGCCATCTATGGAGTCACACAGAGTCAGACACAACTGAAGTGACTTAGCAGCAGCAGCAGAAATCACTTGCTCTCTTATTCTTTATAAGTGTTTTCTTTACAAACACTTTTTACCAATTGAATCAGATCATTAGGTAAATTATATAAAACTTTTACAGTTTCAATTTATGGTTAAAAACACACACACTTTCACACAATTTGTAAAAATCTTAAAACATAGATTATCTACTTACGCATTTTATTTTGTTTTCTCCTTTGAAATATTTCTAAGGTACTTATCTCCAGAAAATTTTTAAAAACTATTCAATTAAATTATCATGAATTGAAGATGCTTTAAACTTATGTGCACAAATTTCCCCCATGCATTCATAAGAAACCTATTGTTTAGAAATTTATCATAATATATGACATATAATTGGTAAATAATAATCAATAACTAATTATTAATTGGTAGTGAACTTTTTGCCAGTCATGCTCTTCACATTATTTTATAGGCCAAGTGTTATAGCATAGTATCTAATAAGTTATTGAGTAGTAACGCAATAAGAATAAATGCATGACACAGTTTGAAAGAACATATTGATTTTTCATATCCCTTTCTTTAGATTAGGATTTATTGATATTGACCATAATGTTTGAGGACTATGCTGATGAACATGAGAAACTGGAACTTTTGTATTTTGTTGTCATGACGACTTTCCTTAATAACTATGATCATCTAATACCTTTATCTTTGCTTTGGTGTAACAGATTAAAGATAAAACACAAATACAGAACCTCATAACCCATACGAATCCTTTTTTTCTGCCAGTGCAGGTAACAACTCATAATTTGAGAAATGAATGAGTTATTTTGCCATAGTGACCAGAAAGATGTTTGACCTTTCTTTTAAAGACTCATAGTGTTAGAGTTTTGTTGCCACCACTCAGTTGAGAGAATTTGGCTTAAATGCTCTAAAAATCTACCTTTTCACAACTTCTAGAAAATCAGTTTCTTTTTGAGACAATGCATGCCCTTTTGAAATAATACATGAATATTCAGAAGTGATCCAGTCATTCAGATTTTTTTAAAAATGGCTCTAGAATTAGTAAAGTAGAAATACTTTTGTCAGAAGTTTGTCTCATTAATTAGTACTTAGTAAAAGACATTCAAGATCATTAAAAAATGTCCTAAAGTTAAAGAAAAACATATAATTTTTCAAAGACTCTGCTTTGGCATTTGAAATCAAGTTTGAAATGTTATCATAGAAAAGTGACTTATACGAGATCAGTACATTTATATTTTATCTGCTCCTTCCTTCTAAGAACTTACATGATAAATGAATTTCGTAAATTAGCAGGATAGTATATTAAAGTGGGAGTACTTTTGGCACATCAGTTATGGCTAAAAATAACCTAGGTAATTTTCTCTAAGTGAAAAATTTAGAAATGTCATTCCTGTGGAAATAAGGAAATTGTACATAAATCATGGGAAACGAAAATGCCACCATTCTTCTGCCTCTAAATTGAATTATAGCTGAATTGTTTTCAAGAGTTTGCTATCTATTTTATTCTTAAAAATCTCTAGTGGAGCATCAGTGACCTCCTTTTTAAAGAGATTTGGGTTTTTTTTGTTTGTTTGTTTGTTTGTCTTGGTTTGGTTTGGTTTTAGCCACGAGGTTCATGGAAAATTAAGTTTGCTGAACCCAGGCTCTGAATGGTCAAAGTGCAGAGTCCTAACCACTGGACCCCTAGAGAATTCTCATTACCTCTTTTTTTGTTTGTTTTGAAGTTAGTTGATTTACAATATTATGTTAATTTATATTGTACAAACAGTGATTCACACACATTCCCTTCTCTATTCCCTTCTCCAGAAAATCTTCCTGACCCATTCTGTATTGCAGGCGAATTCTTTATTGTCTGAGCCACCAGGGAAGCCCTCTTTTTTCATGTTATTTCCCTTTATGGTTTATCACAGGATATTGAATACCGTTTCCTATGCTATACAGGAGGACTCTTTTGTTCACCTGTTCTCTGCATGATAGTTCACATCTGCTAATCCCAAACCCCCAGTCCATCCTTCCCTCACCATCCTCCCCTCACCATCCTCCCCTGTCAGTCACAAGTTTCCTCTCTCATATCTCTGAGTCTGCTTCTGTTTCATAGATAAGTTCGTGTTATATTTTATTTTTTATATTGTTTATTTTTTGTTTGCAGCATCTTTATNTTCACATCTGCTAATCCCAAACCCCCAGTCCATCCTTCCCTCACCATCCTCCCCTGTCAGTCACAAGTTTCCTCTCTCATATCTCTGAGTCTGCTTCTGTTTCATAGGTAAGTTCGTGTTATATTTTATTTTTTATATTGTTTATTTTTTCTTTGCAGCATCTTTATGTATCACTCATTTAATTGCCCTACAAATGAGCTCTCAAACACTGTAATTTCTATGTTAAAAATTGTTCATTAATTCCAAATGGGCAAAGACATGTGTCTATTTTCCCATCATTTGCTACTACTTCAAGAGACACATCTACTATTGGAACTCATCTCATCCTTTAGCGACTCTTCAATTCACTCTTTTCTAATTTTTGAGAAACACTTATAAAATTCTTGAGCTATTCATCATGAGGCAGTTTTTGCTTTTAATTAATGAAAAGAGGTCAAATTTCGACCCTTCAGGTGCACATTAGCACTTATTATGGACTCTACTGGTGATACATTAAAGAACATATCTATTTTCATGTTTATTTGTAATACTGATTTTTCTTATTAAATGTAACTTACTATCAAACTCTACTTTCTGTATAGCATAAAATTTCTCTACCAAGAAACTATGTAACTGTTATTGTCATAATTCTGTTCAAAACCTCTTTAAACATTGACTGGTTGTATATGTCAAAAATTGTTTAACCAGCTTCAACAATTAGATTTCCAAATTTTTTACACAGTAAACAATGTATTGAAATAATGCATTGCATTTCTAACTGTCTGTTTATTTCTGTAGGACAGAATTTTGGACCTGAGTTTAGTAGATTCAGTTCAGCTCAGTTCAGTTGTTCAGTCGTTTCCGACACTTTTTGACCCCATGAATCGCAGCACACCAGGCCTCTCTGTCCATTACCAACTCCCGGAGTTCACTCTGACTCATGTCCATCAAGTCGGTGATGCCATTCAGCCATCTCATCCTTTGTTGTCCCCTTTTCCTCCTGCCCCTAATCCCTCCAAGTATCAGAGTGTTTTCCAGTGAGTCAACTTTTCACATGAGGTGGCTAAAGTACTGGAGTTTCAGCTTTAGCATCATTCCTTCTAAAGAACACCCAGGACTGGATCTCCTTGCAGTCCAAGGGACTCTCAAGATTCTTCTCCAAAACCACAATTCAAAAGCATCAATTCTTCAGCGCTCAGCTTTCTTTATAGTCCAACTCTCACATCCATACATGACCACAGGAAAAACCATATCTTTGACTAAACGGATCTTTATTGGCAAAGTAATGTCTCTGCTTTTAAACAGTCTGAAATTCTTAACATTCCTGAAAGATATTTTCTAATTTTAAAATATCACTCCAAGTTAATTTGGTGGTATGAAAAACAACTAATACCAAGAAGCTGTGGATTAGGAATTTAGAGGTCATGGGAGATAAGTGCATATCTTTGAAAGATTTATGAGGTGGAATTGACCATAGATGAAGCCTGAATATGCATGAGAGGTAAAGGAGGAAAACATGAAACAGGGAATTTTTATTCAACTGAAGAGTTTCTAAATAGAAGCTGGTTTTATTTGGTGAAAGAAACAACATAATCATGATGTGGAGGGCCCACTCCAGTATTCTTGCCAGAAAAATTTCATGGACGGAGGAGGCTGCTGGGCTACTGTCTACAGGATCAAAAGAGTCAGAGACAACTGAAGTGAATGAGCACACATGCATGCAATGATATAGAATGAAGAATAAAAGAGGATTATTGAGGTGCCTCTTGGAAAAAAGGTTTGTAGATCAGGAAATAGATATGTATAGACTATTCAGGAGATTGCTTTGTGATGCTTCAGTATATAAATATTAATTGAAGTTGGAAAACCAAGAGATAAACATGTACCAAATGAGCAAAAAAAAATTTTTTAAGAATGGACCTTCAGAATTTAGGGCAAGATAATGAAATGGAGATTCTCCAGGCAAAAGAGAAACACAAATGTGTATGGAGATTTGCAAACCAAAAATGGAAGCATTTTTAAAAGGAATGTGGTTATTGTGAAGGCAACAGCATGTTATGCCACTGTGAAGCTAATTTTACAGTAATGAATAAGTGGTTTTTAGATTTTGTTAAAATAATGGCAAATCCCTTTTTATCTTGATAGATTGAAATTGCATCTTTCTGTAGACTGAATGAGAGAACGTGAAGACAGTGAATGGACATTTATTCTGTAATATTTCCCCTCCATTTGCTTTAATATTTACTTTTGGATGTCCTGCCTTTTGAATTAGTGTTCTAATTTCCTGATCTTTTGTATCCAATTTTCTATATCTATGCCTCATTATTCTAGTACCTAAGAGATTTTCTCATATTTATCGTTTAACCATCCCTCCCCCCTCCAACCTTTTAAAAACTAGTCATTAGATTGGACTTCATTAGATGTTTGTTTGTTTGTTTGTTTCCTAGCAATGACTAACGTGATTGATTTAGACCTCCCCAAACATCATTACGGGCTTCCCTGGTGGCTCGGTAGTAAAAATCCTCCTGCCAATGTCAGAAATGCAGTTCAATCCCTGGGTCAGAAAAATCCCCTAGAGAAAGACATGACAACTCACTCCAGTATTTTTGCCTGGCAAATCCTACGGACAGTAAGTTTCTATTCCAAAACCTGACTTTTCACATAATAGAAACTATATACATTAGCCTTGGGTGTATAAACCTGCTAGGATGCACACTCTCAGTTGTGTCTGACTCTTTGTGACCATTTGGACTGTAGCTTTCCAAAGTCCTGTGTCATTTGTATGCAGTCTGCAGCAAATATTTCCTATTATTCTTGCCCTGTCTTGGAAGGAGTTATTTTCTCTACGATTTAACCAGCATTCATATTGACAGTTAACTCCTTTGATTTGTTATTCCTGTGGTAATGGGGATTTACTAGTGATTCTCTTATACACTCTAAGGATGGATTAATTAGAGGGTTCTGAAGAAATCTGGGATTTTAAACGTTTAATGGCTTGTTTTATAGCCTAATACTAACTACCTTTGTTTTGCATTTGGCATGTTCTAGGTGGAGTCCCAATTCTTTTTACCTGACTTATCACAACATATATAGAAGTCAGGTATGTTATCTCATTTTGCAGTTGGAGAAACTCAATCTGAGAGTGTTTAAGTACCTTAGTGCATGCATGCTGAATTGCTTCAGTTGTGGCCGATTCTTTGCGACCCCAGGGACTGTAGCCTGCCAGGATCCTCTGTCCATGGGCTTCTCTAGGTTAGAATACTGGAGTGGGTTGCCATACCCTTCTCCAGGGAATCTTCCTGACCCAGGGATCCAACCAGTGTCTCTTCTATCACCTGCATTGCCAGGCACTTCAGTTAGTACCATGCAACTATTATCTATAGATGTACAAGTCTTTACATTTTATTTAAATTCTTCTTAATAGCATTAATTTACTGTTACTAAATGAGAATTTAAATAAGTAATACAATTAAGAAAAATAACCAGTTGAAAATTACACAGTTGATTTGATTTAATTCTTTACTTCATGTCATACCTTTGTCTACTATTACACATTCTCAGTCATTATTATTCATAATAACCATCCATTCTGGATGTAATTTGGCAACCAAAAGGTTACTGCTACATGATCAGAGCCACACAATAAAAGTCTAGCTGAGAACTAGAGCAAATTGTTCTTTTGAAGAGAAAGGAAGCAGAATAAGGTGGGAAATCTCTGTTTGGGACATCCACCCGACCACATAGTGCACTTCTATCCTAAGAATGGTCTCCAGAGAGGCGCTTAGACAACACAGGGCATACACAAGACCATCAGCTGAGCTGTGGGAAAATATAAGAATTTCTATTTTGGTTGATGCTTTATCTCCTTCTTTTGCATTTCATTTTTCCATATGTCTTGTGAAATATCTGTATAGTCATGAAGTTGTAGAAGTAAATGATTAGTACACAGATGCACAGCAAACGTTGGAGTCCACCTGAAGCGTTTTTCTTTTCCTGATAAGAGTGTAAAACATGAAAGTTGGGAAACCACTGCTCTAAAAATAAATCCTGGCCCATATCTACACACATATTTCTTTTCCAAAATATTATCCATATTCCAAAATCCTTCGAGTACATTGGTTAAATGTACTCACTCAGAAGGAAGCAAGTGCCCTGAGTTTAACTCCAACCCCACACCACATGGCTAAGCAAAGTTGTTAACTTATATGTGCACATTTTCTGCATTCATAAAATAGCAACATAGATAGAATGCATACCATAGAGATGTTGTAAGATGAGTCATTTAAAAATGGCATAGTATTTGTATAGTTATAAGCATGGATTAAGCATTCGATATTAGTTAGATAAGATGATGATAATAATGATGAAGGTGATGATAGTGGTGGTAGTCTATTTGCCTTAGAATCACCTTTCAGTTCAGTTCAGTTCAGTAGCTCAGTCATTTCCGACTCTTTGCGACTCCATGAATCTCAGCACGCCAGGCCTCCCTGTCCATCACCATCTCCTGGAGTTACTCAAATTCATGTCCATCGAGTCGGTGATGCCATCCAGCCATCTCATCCTCTGTCATCCCCTTCTCCTCCTGCCCCCAATCCCTCCCAGAATGAGGGTCTTTTCCAATGAGTCAACTCTTCGCATGAGGTGGCCAAAGTACTGGCGTTTCAGCTTTAGCATCATTCCTTCCAAAGAAATCTCAGGGCTGAGCTCCTTCAAAGTGGACTGGTTGGATCTCCTTGCAGTCCAAGGGACTCTCAAGAGTCTTCTCCAACACCACACTTCAAAAGCATCAGTTCTTCAGCACTCAGCTTTCTTCACAGTCCAACTCTCACATCCATATATGACCACTTTAGAGACTGTTAAAAATACCTCACTGAATCAGAAACTGTGGAGTGGAAAATCCACATTTTATCACAGTTTTCATTTCAAACTAATGTTGAGTAAGTGTGTAAATCATTTCCTGCACCTAGAGGGAACAAACCAAGCAAGTTACTCTTTACTGTACACACAAAAAGATTAAGGCATTCTCTTCATGCATAGTAAAAATTTTTCAACTAGAGAACATGTAATCAGATCCAACATAAAATAATAATAGAATTGTCACATATGTTCACAGATTAGTATAAAAACCATTACTACCATTTTCAAAAAAGTATTTTTGCTTAAATGCTTTCATTATTTCACCTAACTCATCTGAGTCCAATACTACACGGTTCTATGAAACTATTTTATGAATTTTAAAACTTTGCTTTGATCCTACACACACTGATACACATACACACACACATAAGCAAAATAGCCGAGTGTATGACTTTAAACTTTCTTTTCATTCACTAAGATTTGGGCCTTTAAAAAATCCATGTTTATATTATGCCTTTTTCAATAACAAAATCATATTTTCCACACCATTTGGCAGTGGTGCTTACTAAGTATTGCTTTTGATGGTAGAATAAATTTATAGATATTATAGTTATAAAGAAGATGTACTGAAAAAATTGATAATTGAAGAAAGGAACATTTGGTTGATATATTTGACTAGGCTTTATGTAGCTACTAATACAACATCAGCAAAAATTGTCAGAGTACAACTATGTCTTTATTTACTATAGTACGAAGTGGCTAAAAAGATTTCCAATAAGTAGAAGATAAAATAATATATTTACAATGGAGATTGAGAACTAAATAATAAATGTTGCAATAAATTCTTGAAAGACTAGAATATATTTTTGATAAGAAGGAAGATATTTTTAGTTTATCTTGTCTTTGTAAAGATATATAAGTTTAAATCAACAGGTGGTATTTATGTAATGAAAATAAGTAACCAATAATGTCATATAATCACACAAAACAATGTTTTAGGTGAAAAATGCCTCATTTACATGATTCTATGATTGTGGAATTCCCAACTCTTTAATTTATGGGTACAAAGCTTTTCATTAAACATTGATGGTAAATAAATAAAGAGAAAACAACTCAAAGCTCCCTCAATAGGCAATGAATATATAATTGAGATTTCTTCATATGTCAGTATAATCCTAATAAGTGACAATGAATGGACTGGGTCTATACATATCAATACAGATGAGTCTAACTCATAGATTAAATATTCAATTTGAGAAAGGCTTTACATGATATCTCATTCATGCAGATTTTTAAATGCTGAATATATGTTATTTATAAACATCCATAGAGTAGATTTTTTATCTATAGAAAAAAAAATCTCTTTATATTCAAGATAATAGTTATCTTTTTGGTGGAAAAGGAAGAAGATTCATAATATTTCATTATGTAAATATTAACTTTAAAATACGAAAAGTTAATACTTCAAAAGTTTTATAACACTTTTTGCTCAAGGAAAAAAATACTTATCAAAGTAGACTAATAAGTAATTTCTGAATTTTGGATGGAATTCCAATTGTTTTTAATATGTTTACATGTGTGTATGTATAGATATGTAGTATAATTATGTATACACATTTTAATTACATGAGAATATAATATGTATTATAAATAATATACACATGTTGCTTTAATGTGTGTGAGTGTTTGTGTGTGTTTTCTGTGTGTGTAACAAATTTTTGTGTAACAAGCTTTTGTATGTGTTTGAGTCTAGGGATTTGATATACAATGCATAATTGAGAATAATTCATGCATAGATGCATTTTCTTTTTGAAAATTTTAGACCTGCCACTGTTT
>SJYW01045253.1:419998-482134 GCA_006410735.1 Raphicerus campestris
CTTCCTGGTGACAGATTTTAATCTTAAATTTAACATTTCACCTCATTTAATACAATATGGGATATATATGAAATTATTAGTTTGGAGAATAATTAACAAACATGAAAATGAAACAGTTAAAAAATATCTATTTTAACATGTCTAGACAGTAAATTATATCTCTTTGCACTTGCAGCTAAAGTCTGATTTAGACAATGGAAACAACTCTTTCCAGTACAAGCTTTTGGGAGTTGGAGCTGGAAGTATTTTTGTCATTGATGATAGGACGGGTGACATATATGCTGTAGAGAAGCTTGATAGAGAGGAACGGTCCCTCTACACTCTCAGAGCCCAGGTAATCGACAACACTACTGGAAGGGCTGTGGAACCTGAGTCTGAGTTTGTCATCAGAGTGTCGGATATCAATGACAATGAACCAAAATTCCTAGATGAACCTTATGAGGCCATTGTACCAGAGATGTCTCCAGAAGGTATTGCATATTAATTTACATCAAAGATGTACCTGTTAACAATGAAAACAGATTTAAAATTTCAAGCATATGTTTTGAACATGAAATATTTAAAGTTCTACCTGGGTACTTCCTTCTGCAAATCTGTTAAGTAAAACATTTGAAAAGTTTGACTATATACTAAAACTTTATAAGCAATGATACTATTTATTAATAGGTAATTTGTCTTGTTAAAATATAATTTCAGTCTTCAGTAAAAAATGGTTAAACATGTTTGAGTGATACATGAAATTATTTCACTTGTTCACTTATTAGTTTCTTCAATATAAGAATTTACTTTCCAAAATAAACTATACTTTTGAATCTCATAAAAACAAATAAGATCATCTCCATTTAAAAACAGGAGAAACCATTTTATAAGACAAAAAGTCTATAGTCATCCAAACGAGGGAACATGAAAATTAAAAACAAAACAGTTGAAGATCTCTGTGTAGCCACATCCATTTTTAATTTCTCTTTCAAACCCAATATCATTTAATAAATACTTTAAGTATAAATACTTGTAAAGGAAAATGCTTTCCATGAGATATAATAACTGACTACCTTGGAAATCAGACTTGATTCCAATAGGGGGAAAATTATCATACAATCATACAAAATTTGTCCACTCTTTCTTTGTCAGAAAATTGTAAAAAAACAATAGTATATAAATTTTAATTCATAAAATGTATTTAACTGTGATAAACTTGAATTTATTTAAGTGTGATTCAATAATGATGATTTTTAAAATTATGCTAAGGTGTTTTAAAACTGCCTTATCTGAACATTTGATCCATTATCTAGCATGTCTAAAAATGTAGATTGCAAAATATACTTTCCAGATTCACCCTTTAACAACTAGCAATTTAAAGACCCATTTCTACATGTATTCAGAACATAGATTTTTAACACCAGCATAAACAAATTTAGCTGTGTAATATATATCAAGGCCAACTATCCTTAGATACAAATGATGAATTAATATTGTCCTGTTTGATCACTAGAGAGAGATATATTTCTTTTTCTCCTTTCATCCTTCTCATCCTCCTCCTCCTTTTCCTCCTACCTCTTTTCTTTTCCTTCTTCAACAAACATATGTTATAGACCTAACATGTTCTAGGAATTTTTTTGTGAGACTGGAGATTTGGTTGTAAAGGAAACATATGAAGTAATTGCTAGTTAACAGAGCTTATATTTTAATCATTGTGTACAAACTGTAAGCAACTAAAGAAGCCAGGTAATATTTGACCTTATATATCATTAAACTGTTAAGTATGAGCAAAATATGATGACAGCTAATTGATTGGACAAAGTGAGGTCATTTAGGAAGTAATACTTAAAGAAAGTGATCCAAAGAGGCCAGCCATGCCATGTTCTGGGAAAAAAGTTCCCATGGCACAGTGAGGAGAGCTGCAGAGTACAAGGCGATGGATGAGATCTCCTTGGTGAAGAGTGTAGGTAGGGAAAAGGAAAAGATACAGGGTGACAGAACTGCTAGATATAAAGGAGCTGACTGGTGAAGAACAATCAGTGGAATATGACAGTCATGTAAGAAAAGAAAGACATGAGAAGCGGTGTTGTAAAAGAAGAGATCCTCCAACTGTGTGGAAGCTGCTGTGAGGTTGAATAAAATCAACAGAGAAGAGTGATTTTTTTTCAAGCATTTGTACAAGTTTACATGTAAGTTTACATACACAAAATAAATTTTTGCAAGACAATATGTCTGATAAAGTGGGCAAAGTCAAATATCATCTTAAATTTTATTTTCATAAAGTCCTTTGCAAAAACTACCTTGAAGATTAAGAGGCTATTCAGAACAACCAAGTTGATTTAAATTTTGCATATTTGAGAAAATCTCTAAAGGATAATATAGGAAAATAATATCAACTATCAATGTAATGGATAGAATGCAGACTTACTATATTACATATTTTATTGTTATAAACTGCTTCCCAGGTGGCACTAATGGTAAAGAACCTTCCTGCCAATGCTGGAGACATAAGGACACAGGTTATTATATTACATGTTATGTTGTAAGTTTATTAAAGGAAGAAGTAAACTGAGAAATTTCTCTTATTAAAATCTGAGAAAATGATTTTTATAATTATACTTTCTTTGCATAACAAAATAGATAAAAATTGATTTAAGAGATCTTAAGACTTCAAGAGTCTAATCATCGACTCTTTGCATTTACGAATAGTTCGGTCATCTGTGACCAAGCTGTGGTGACAACTCAGAAATTCCGTGACCTTTAGCTCTTTCAGTCACCAAGTGAAGGCTTTCCCTCTCACTGGTATACATTCCTTGCTAATTGAACTTCAAGAAGTTATTCAATTTAATTTTTTAAGAGTTTCCACAAATTATCCAATTCTAATTATAGAAAGATGTCATAAGATAGAATAATAGGAAATAAGGATGAGAGAATTCAATGTACACATATACAGGTTTTGGATTATTGCTCCTTCCCTTAGCACAAAATTTTCATGATCATTCTGCATTGTCACAGTGGTTATAAGCAGGGTGATCAGCTCTCCAGTTCTACTAAAGACCACCCTACTCAAACTTATATATATATATTTGCAACTTGTACTAGAAGCATTTGTCACTGATTTTTAATTTAAAAAAATATTAATTCTTGTATTACAATAAGCCAGAGTGAATTTTGTACACATCTATTGTTTTACTTCCAGTTTCTTTCATAAGGTGTGAGATATATGGACAGTGAATGCAGTTCTTTTTAAGACATGATTAAATTTGAATGAGGGCTATATGATAAAACACAGTTAATCTGAGAAACTGATCAAATGATCCAAATGTGGATGAAGGATATCCTGATGATATACTTCAGGTTAAAATAGTCTGCATAATATATCCTTCATTAATGTACATATAGGTCATTTATACTTTAGAAATATATTTATTTCTAATATAATTTAGAGAGAATTTAATTTTGACCTATTAATGTTGTAGAGCCAACCTTATCAGTTTTAGTGAGAGTACATTAAAATGTTGATCAAATGAATAAATAGAGGCTAAACAGTTTAGATTATATATATGACATCTACCATGCTTCATACACTGATTGAGTAATAATACACATTAAATATGATACTCAACCACCAAGTGTCTGTTATCTGTCTTTACTGGTATTATAAGGAAAGGGACACTTTAAACAGTCATTGACTGTTTCCATGAAAGACACATCATTGGCCTCGTGGTGATGTTGTCAACATTCTGTGTACTGTATAGCATTCCTAACTGCGAGCTCTTCATGACCCAGATAACCACAATGGTGTGATTACTCAACTAGAGCCAGACATCCTGGAATGAAAAGTCAAGTGGGCCTTAGGAAGCATCACTAGGAACAAAGCTAATGGAGGTGATGGAATTCTGATTGAGCTATTTCAAATCCTAAAAGATGATGCTGTGAAAGTGCTGCACTCAATAGGCCAGCAAATCTGGAAAATGTACCAGTGGCCACAGGACTGGAAAAAGTCAGTTTTCACTCCAATCCCAAAGAAAGGCAATGCCAAAGAATGTTCAAACCACCACACAATTGCGCTCATCTCACTCACTAGCAAAGTAATGCTCAAAATTCTCCAAGCCAGGATACAACAGAATCTGAGCCATGAGCTTCCAGATGTTCAAGCTGGATTTAGAAAAGACAGTGGAACCACAGATCAAATTGTCAACAGCCACTGGATTATCAAAAAAGCATGAGAGTTCCAGAAAAATATCTACTTTTGCTTTATTGACTACAGCAAAACGTTTGACTGTGTGGATCAAAACAAACTGTGGAAAATTCTTCAAGAGATGGGAATGCCAGATCACTTGGCCTGCATCCTGGTAAATCTGTATGCAGGTCAACAAGCAACAGTTAAAACTGGACATGGAACAACAGACTGGTTCCAAATAGAGAAAGGAGTACGTCAAGGCTGTATATATCGCTTATTTAACTTACATGTAAATAACATCATGCAAAATGCTGGGCTGGAAGAAGCACAAGCTGGAATCAAGATTGCCAGGAGAAATACCAATAACCTCATATATACAGATGACATCACCTTTATGGCGGAAAGTGAAGAAGAACTAAAGAGCTTCTTGATGAAAGTGAAAGGGGAGGGTGAAAAAATAGGCTTAGAACTTAACATTCAGAAAACTAAGATCAAGGCATGCTGTCCCATCACTTCATGAAAAATAGATTGGGAAACAATGGAAACAGTAACAAACTGTATTTTGGGGGGGCTCCAAAATCACTGCAGATGGTGATTGCAGCCATGAAATTAAAAAAACACTTGCTCCTTGGAAGAAAAGTTATGACCAACCTAGACAGCATATTAAAAAGCAGAGACATTACTTTTCCAACAAAGGTCCATCTAGTCAAAGCTATGGTTTATCCAGTGGTTATGTATGGATGTGAAACTTGTACTGTGAAGAAAGCTAAGTGCCAAATAATTGATGCTTTTGAACTGTGAGGTTGGAGAAGACTCTTGAGAGTCCCTTGGACAACAAGGAGATCCAACCAGCCAATTCTAAAGGAAATCAGTCTTGAATATTCATTGGAAGGACTGATGCTGAAGCTAAATTTCCAGTACTTTGGGCACCTGGTGTGAAGAATGAACTCACTGGAAAACACCCTGATGCTGGGGAAGATTGAAGGCAGGAGGAGAAGGCGTTGACAGAGGATGAGACGGTTGGATGGCATCACTGATGAGATGGACATAAGTTTGAGTAGGCTCCAGGAGTTGGTGATAGATAAGAAAGCCTGGCGAGGTGCAATCCATGGGATCTCATAGTTGGACACGACTAAGCAACTGAAATGAACTGTGAGTCAATGTACAATTTCTCTTATACATGACAATTTCTCACAGAAAATATAAATATACAAAATATTATCAAATGATGTCTATTTCTTAATTGCTTTGATGCTTATTTATTATTACTGTTTATGTTACTGTACTATTTTTGAAGATTTCTACAGTTTTTAAATTACTGATTAAGAACGTATAAAGGCTTACTTCTGTCTACTGACTTTTATAGAAAAAACATTTAGAAAATATTTAAAGGTTTTAAAGTTAATTAATGTGTATTTAATGAAATATTATGTTAATAAAACTAAAACAGAAGAAAAGAAAGACAGAAACTTAAGAAAATATAATCAAATAATCAGAGTGATGTTAGAACTGACCATTCCTAAAGTCCTTCTAAGTTTTATAGCTGATATTTACAAATTATGAGTAAGAATGAAGCAATACTTTATGAAATTTATTTTAGGTTCTGCCTCAAATTTGTATCATCTTAATTTATTTTACATTTATTATTTGCATGGTAAAAACGCAGAACACACAGCTTCAAAAATCTGTGTTTCCAACAAGAGTCATAATGCTAGATTCCATATTTACATAAAAATCATTAGAAAGCACAATTAAATAAAGATATTTAATTTAACCATTGATTTTAAACTTAACAAGTATTTATTTCCCATGAATTTTATTGATTGTTACTAAATTAGATTAAGAATGCTTACCTTATCAAGCTGGTAGATTTTTACATTGCACTTTAAAAGAAAATATATTAAAGTAGGCATTTTGTTGAAGGGAATGATATTAGTCAAATAATTCTACTTATTTTCAGCTTGACACTATGTCAAGACCATTTTAATAACATTTATTAANGGAGTCATACATAATTAAGCATACACACACATTCATAAATTGGAATATGAATAAGGAATCAAGAAAACCATGGATTCACAATACTTAGGAGGTTACTCTCTAATGCTTCTTTTCTTTAAGTAAAATAAGTTAGATATGAAAAGTCATGTACTATATCATAATCCTTTTTAATGTATAAAATTCAAAATTCCATTAACACTATGATGAATAAGCTATTTAGTGAGAGCCAAAGAATAGGTTCATTTGAGAATTAAGTGGACTATATTGGAAAGAAAGAATTAGATCTAATTTGGCTTAAATTTGAAGACTAAAAGACCATGATACATAGTGGTTTGTAACAGGGGAGGGGCTGTGTAGGCGAGGGTCTGGGGTCAAACATGGCTTTGGTCCAAATCATAATTCGACCCCCAAACCATACAACTCTGTGAAAGTTTTTATATTTTTAAATCTCACTTCTTTTCTCTATTCAAAGAATTTATTAAATCAACAATATGTATTTCACAATATTAATATGAGAATTAATTGAAAAAACTAATATAAAGCAATTTTCAGATTTTATGGATGATTGAGATTATTATCATAGTCTCAACATGCTCCCTAATTTTCTTACTAATATTTCCATGTCTTCTATGTGTTTTTAGCCTAGAGATAGAACATCACTATTTAAATTTATGTAAGTCATTATCTCTTTAACTGTCTCTAAATCCCGATCTAATATAAATATTTGGGAGTATGGTTTTAATGACTAAAAATGTAATCATCTGAGTAAACATGAACTGACTGTGTTGTGCATAATGTATAAAAGAGACTTTGTTTTTCAATCATTATAATTTCTAATTAGAATTATCTATTTAGAGTAATAAAATTTGTATACTGCTTTACAGTGAAGTTTGAGTCATCTTCCTGGTGACAGATTTTAATCTTAAATTTAACATTTCACCTCATTTAATACAATATGGGATATATATGAAATTATTAGTTTGGAGAATAATTAACAAACATGAAAATGAAACAGTTAAAAAATATCTATTTTAACATGTCTAGACAGTAAATTATATCTCTTTGCACTTGCAGCTAAAGTCTGATTTAGACAATGGAAACAACTCTTTCCAGTACAAGCTTTTGGGAGTTGGAGCTGGAAGTATTTTTGTCATTGATGATAGGACGGGTGACATATATGCTGTAGAGAAGCTTGATAGAGAGGAACGGTCCCTCTACACTCTCAGAGCCCAGGTAATCGACAACACTACTGGAAGGGCTGTGGAACCTGAGTCTGAGTTTGTCATCAGAGTGTCGGATATCAATGACAATGAACCAAAATTCCTAGATGAACCTTATGAGGCCATTGTACCAGAGATGTCTCCAGAAGGTATTGCATATTAATTTACATCAAAGATGTACCTGTTAACAATGAAAACAGATTTAAAATTTCAAGCATATGTTTTGAACATGAAATATTTAAAGTTCTACCTGGGTACTTCCTTCTGCAAATCTGTTAAGTAAAACATTTGAAAAGTTTGACTATATACTAAAACTTTATAAGCAATGATACTATTTATTAATAGGTAATTTGTCTTGTTAAAATATAATTTCAGTCTTCAGTAAAAAATGGTTAAACATGTTTGAGTGATACATGAAATTATTTCACTTGTTCACTTATTAGTTTCTTCAATATAAGAATTTACTTTCCAAAATAAACTATACTTTTGAATCTCATAAAAACAAATAAGATCATCTCCATTTAAAAACAGGAGAAACCATTTTATAAGACAAAAAGTCTATAGTCATCCAAACGAGGGAACATGAAAATTAAAAACAAAACAGTTGAAGATCTCTGTGTAGCCACATCCATTTTTAATTTCTCTTTCAAACCCAATATCATTTAATAAATACTTTAAGTATAAATACTTGTAAAGGAAAATGCTTTCCATGAGATATAATAACTGACTACCTTGGAAATCAGACTTGATTCCAATAGGGGGAAAATTATCATACAATCATACAAAATTTGTCCACTCTTTCTTTGTCAGAAAATTGTAAAAAAACAATAGTATATAAATTTTAATTCATAAAATGTATTTAACTGTGATAAACTTGAATTTATTTAAGTGTGATTCAATAATGATGATTTTTAAAATTATGCTAAGGTGTTTTAAAACTGCCTTATCTGAACATTTGATCCATTATCTAGCATGTCTAAAAATGTAGATTGCAAAATATACTTTCCAGATTCACCCTTTAACAACTAGCAATTTAAAGACCCATTTCTACATGTATTCAGAACATAGATTTTTAACACCAGCATAAACAAATTTAGCTGTGTAATATATATCAAGGCCAACTATCCTTAGATACAAATGATGAGTTAATATTGTCCTGTTTGATCACTAGAGAGAGATATATTTCTTTTTCTCCTTTCATCCTTCTCATCCTCCTCCTCCTTTTCCTCCTACTTCTTTTCTTTTCCTTCTTCAACAAACGTATGTTATAGACCTAACATGTTCCAGGAATTTTTTTGTGAGACTGGAGATTTGGTTGTAAAGGAAACATATGAAGTAATTGCTAGTTAACAGAGCTTATATTTTAATCATTGTGTACAAACTGTAAGCAACTAAAGAAGCCAGGTAATATTTGACCTTATATATCATTAAACTGTTAAGTATGAGCAAAATATGATGACAGCTAATTGACTGGACAAAGTGAGGTCATTTAGGAAGTAATACTTAAAGAAAGTGATCCAAAGAGGCCAGCCATGCCATGTTCTGGGAAAAAAGTTCCCATGGCACAGTGAGGACAGCTGCAGAGTACAAGGCGATGGATGAGATCTCCTTGGTGAAGAGTGTAGGTAGGGAAAAGGAAAAGATACAGGGTGACAGAACTGCTAGATATAAAGGAGCTGACTGGTGAAGAACAATCAGTGGAATATGACAGTCATGTAAGAAAAGAAAGACATGAGAAGCGGTGTTGTAAAAGAAGAGATCCTCCAACTGTGTGGAAGCTGCTGTGAGGTTGAATAAAATCAACAGAGAAGAGTGATTTTTTTTCAAGCATTTGTACAAGTTTACATGTAAGTTTACATACACAAAATAAATTTTTGCAAGACAATATGTCTGATAAAGTGGGCAAAGTCAAATATCATCTTAAATTTTATTTTCATAAAGTCCTTTGCAAAAACTACCTTGAAGATTAAGAGGCTATTCAGAACAACCAAGTTGATTTAAATTTTGCATATTTGAGAAAATCTCTAAAGGATAATATAGGAAAATAATATCAACTATCAATGTAATGGATAGAATGCAGACTTACTATATTACATATTTTATTGTTATAAACTGCTTCCCAGGTGGCACTAATGGTAAAGAACCTTCCTGCCAATGCTGGAGACATAAGGACACAGGTTATTATATTACATGTTATGTTGTAAGTTTATTAAAGGAAGAAGTAAACTGAGAAATTTCTCTTATTAAAATCTGAGAAAATGATTTTTATAATTATACTTTCTTTGCATAACAAAATAGATAAAAATTGATTTAAGAGATCTTAAGACTTCAAGAGTCTAATCATCGACTCTTTGCATTTACGAATAGTTCGGTCATCTGTGACCAAGCTGTGGTGACAACTCAGAAATTCCGTGACCTTTAGCTCTTTCAGTCACCAAGTGAAGGCTTTCCCTCTCACTGGTATACATTCCTTGCTAATTGAACTTCAAGAAGTTATTCAATTTAATTTTTTAAGAGTTTCCATAAATTATCCAATTCTAATTATAGAAAGATGTCATAAGATAGAATAATAGGAAATAAGGATGAGAGAATTCAATGTACACATATACAGGTTTTGGATTATTGCTCCTTCCCTTAGCACAAAATTTTCATGATCATTCTGCATTGTCACAGTGGTTATAAGCAGGGTGATCAGCTCTCCAGTTCTACTAAAGACCACCCTACTCAAACTTATATATATATATTTGCAACTTGTACTAGAAGCATTTGTCACTGATTTTTAATTTAAAAAAATATTAATTCTTGTATTACAATAAGCCAGAGTGAATTTTGTACACATCTATTGTTTTACTTCCAGTTTCTTTCATAAGGTGTGAGATATATGGACAGTGAATGCAGTTCTTTTTAAGACATGATTAAATTTGAATGAGGGCTATATGATAAAACACAGTTAATCTGAGAAACTGATCAAATGATCCAAATGTGGATGAAGGATATCCTGATGATATACTTCAGGTTAAAATAGTCTGCATAATATATCTTTCATTAATGTACATATAGGTCATTTATACTTTAGAAATATATTTATTTCTAATATAATTTAGAGAGAATTTAATTTTGACCTATTAATGTTGTAGAGCCAACCTTATCAGTTTTAGTGAGAGTACATTAAAATGTTGATCAAATGAATAAATAGAGGCTAAACAGTTTAGATTATATATATGACATCTACCATGCTTCATACACTGATTGAGTAATAATACACATTAAATATGATACTCAACCACCAAGTGTCTGTTATCTGTCTTTACTGGTATTATAAGGAAAGGGACACTTTAAACAGTCATTGACTGTTTCCATGAAAGACACATCATTGGCCTCGTGGTGATGTTGTCAACATTCTGTGTACTGTATAGCATTCCTAACTGCGAGCTCTTCATGACCCAGATAACCACAATGGTGTGATTACTCAACTAGAGCCAGACATCCTGGAATGAAAAGTCAAGTGGGCCTTAGGAAGCATCACTAGGAACAAAGCTAATGGAGGTGATGGAATTCTGATTGAGCTATTTCAAATCCTAAAAGATGATGCTGTGAAAGTGCTGCACTCAATAGGCCAGCAAATCTGGAAAATGTACCAGTGGCCACAGGACTGGAAAAAGTCAGTTTTCACTCCAATCCCAAAGAAAGGCAATGCCAAAGAATGTTCAAACCACCACACAATTGCGCTCATCTCACTCACTAGCAAAGTAATGCTCAAAATTCTCCAAGCCAGGATACAACAGAATCTGAGCCATGAGCTTCCAGATGTTCAAGCTGGATTTAGAAAAGACAGTGGAACCACAGATCAAATTGTCAACAGCCACTGGATTATCAAAAAAGCATGAGAGTTCCAGAAAAATATCTACTTTTGCTTTATTGACTACAGCAAAACGTTTGACTGTGTGGATCAAAACAAACTGTGGAAAATTCTTCAAGAGATGGGAATGCCAGATCACTTGGCCTGCATCCTGGTAAATCTGTATGCAGGTCAACAAGCAACAGTTAAAACTGGACATGGAACAACAGACTGGTTCCAAATAGAGAAAGGAGTACGTCAAGGCTGTATATATCGCTTATTTAACTTACATGTAAATAACATCATGCAAAATGCTGGGCTGGAAGAAGCACAAGCTGGAATCAAGATTGCCAGGAGAAATACCAATAACCTCATATATACAGATGACATCACCTTTATGGCGGAAAGTGAAGAAGAACTAAAGAGCTTCTTGATGAAAGTGAAAGGGGAGGGTGAAAAAATAGGCTTAGAACTTAACATTCAGAAAACTAAGATCAAGGCATGCTGTCCCATCACTTCATGAAAAATAGATTGGGAAACAATGGAAACAGTAACAAACTGTATTTTGGGGGGGCTCCAAAATCACTGCAGATGGTGATTGCAGCCATGAAATTAAAAAAACACTTGCTCCTTGGAAGAAAAGTTATGACCAACCTAGACAGCATATTAAAAAGCAGAGACATTACTTTTCCAACAAAAGTCCATCTAGTCAAAGCTATGGTTTATCCAGTGGTTATGTATGGATGTGAAACTTGTACTGTGAAGAAAGCTGAGTGCCAAATAATTGATGCTTTTGAACTGTGAGGTTGGAGAAGACTCTTGAGAGTCCCTTGGACAACAAGGAGATCCAACCAGCCAATTCTAAAGGAAATCAGTCTTGAATATTCATTGGAAGGACTGATGCTGAAGCTAAATTTCCAGTACTTTGGGCACCTGGTGTGAAGAATGAACTCACTGGAAAATACCCTGATGCTGGGGAAGATTGAAGGCAGGAGGAGAAGGCGTTGACAGAGGATGAGACGGTTGGATGGCATCACTGATGAGATGGACATAAGTTTGAGTAGGCTCCAGGAGTTGGTGATAGATAAGAAAGCCTGGCGAGGTGCAATCCATGGGATCTCATAGATGGACACGACTAAGCAACTGAAATGAACTGCGAGTCAATGTACAATTTCTCTTATACATGACAATTTCTCACAGAAAATATAAATATACAAAATATTATCAAATGATGTCTATTTCTTATTGCTTTGATGCTTATTTATTATTACTGTTTATGTTACTGTACTATTTTTGAAGATTTCTACAGTTTTTAAATTACTGATCAAGAACGTATAAAGGCTTACTTCTGTCTACTGACTTTTATAGAAAAAACATTTAGAAAATATTTAAAGGTTTTAAAGTTAATTAATGTGTATTTAATGAAATATTATGTTAATAAAACTAAAACAGAAGAAAAGAAAGACAGAAACTTAAGAAAATATAATCAAATAATCAGAGTGATGTTAGAACTGACCATTCCTAAAGTCCTTCTAAGTTTTATAGCTGATATTTACAAATTATGAGTAAGAATGAAGCAATACTTTATGAAATTTATTTTAGGTTCTGCCTCAAATTTGTATCATCTTAATTTATTTTACATTTATTATTTGCATGGTAAAAACGCAGAACACACAGCTTCAAAAATCTGTGTTTCCAACAAGAGTCATAATGCTAGATTCCATATTTACATAAAAATCATTAGAAAGCACAATTAAATAAAGATATTTAATTTAACCATTGATTTTAAACTTAACAAGTATTTATTTCCCATGAATTTTATTGATTGTTACTAAATTAGATTAAGAATGCTTACCTTATCAAGCTGGTAGATTTTTACATTGCACTTTAAAAGAAAATATATTAAAGTAGGCATTTTGTTGAAGGGAATGATATTAGTCAAATAATTCTACTTATTTTCAGCTTGACACTATGTCAAGACCATTTTAATAACATTTATTAATATTTTTAAATTTTATAAGTTTTTAAAGAACTGGTTACAATATAGTTGTTGAAGAAAAACTGCTTTTATATTTCCCTTCGATTACTCCACTAATAAAACATCTTTGAATAATCCTTAATTATATATTTTAGTGGGTTATTTAATATTTAGGTTGCATTAGATCTACACATTTAAAATTCTATATTGTATTTGGAAATAAGGGCTATTTTTTAATAAAGTTATATTTTCTTATCTAAACAAAAGTATATTTGTTTCATANAACATCTTTGAATAATCCTTAATTATATATTTTAGTGGGTTATTTAATATTTAGGTTGCATTAGATCTACACATTTAAAATTCTATATTGTATTTGGAAATAAGGGCTATTTTTTAATAAAGTTATATTTTCTTATCTAAACAAAAGTATATTTGTTTCATAATTTAGAAAAAGAAGAGCAGGTCTTTCATTGCATATCATCATCTTTCTTGCTAAAGAAAGAATCTTAAGAGAATTAGGATCCATTTTTCAAAAAGACCAGAGTCTTAATTTCTTGTAACTATTTATGTTCTCTTCAGGAACATTAGTAACCCAGGTGACAGCAAGTGATGCTGATGATCCTTCAAGTGGCAATAATGCTCGTCTCGTGTACAGCTTACTACAAGGCCAACCGTATTTCTCCATTGAACCAACAACAGGTATTCCTGGATGAAATAACGTGCAATTCAACATGATTCTAGGTTGGCAAACATCAGAGCAAAAATTCCCTGCCTACAAATGTGTTGTAAAGTGGACCAAATGTTTCCATCAATAAGGAGGTTGTAATGTAATCTTAAGCATTTAATTGTTTTTATTTTTTAGCTGATTTTTCTAAGGTTGGGAGATTAGATTTTTCACATCCATACCACACATGATTTGTGTATGGGTATTGAACTGAAATGATAAAGCATTCTGAAGGATTATTACATTTTAAAAATATGGGAAAGAGACATTTACAAACAATTGACAAAAAAGTTGATACTAAAATTGTGCAGCCTTACTAGTCATCATGGAAATGCAAATTAAAATCACAGAGTTCCACCTGTACATCCAGCCAGAGTGAGGTTAATCTTGACTTTATGGCTGGATGTGGGAACTTAAAAATAATAGCTCTGTATTTTATATACTTTTGATTTGCATGAGTATAGCATTTGATTTTTCTATCCTTGTTTCTTCAACTTCTGTTAATCAATTGAATATTTTATAATGTAAATAAATCAAAAATTTCTCTATATCTATTGAACATATAAGATTTATATAACATTGGTCATTTAACAAGTATGATTTCTTTGGTCATTGCAAAGATTAAATACACATAAAGAAACTTATAGTCTCTAAAGATGAAAAAAAGAAGTACCTAACTAACCACCCAAAAATGTGGCAAGTGCCAAAAGGAGTAAAATTCTATGGTTGTTAATGAGACAAGTATTATATCCATCTCGATGGCACGAAAAGCTTTAAGCAATTAAGCATGTGTTGGGTCTTTCAGTATTTCTTATTGATTCATTCATTTAGCAAATACTAAATGTCTCACCTTTTATCAATCAGGTCTCTTGTGAGAATCAGATTTTGAAAAGTATGATTTGAGTGACTATATTCTTAATTCTCCCAGAATAATACCTAGTTTCTATTATCCTGAATGTACAAGTTAAAGTTATTTTAATACATTCAATGAATAGATGCCTTAAGACATTTGGTTTTCATTCTCTTACATGATCTTGGTCAAGAAAGGTCGAATATATGTAACAGGCATTGTTTTTACAACATACTATGTTTACAGCAGTACAACACTGCAATATTTAAAAAAAACAATAACAAAAAGGAAGCAACAGGAATTCTTTTCAATTGTAATTTAAATATACATATTAAATATTCACATATTGATAAATGCATGCATTTAGTTTGTATATATCTTGAAGTAAAATAAACAAGNACATGATCTTGGTCAAGAAGGGTCGAATATATGTAACAGGCATTGTTTTTACAACATACTAAGTTTACAGCAGTACAACACTGCAATATTAAAAAAAAACAATAACAAAAAGGAAGCAACAGGAATTCTTTTCAATTGTAATTTAAATATAAATATTAAACATTCACATATTGGTAAATGCATGCTTTTAATTTGTATATATCATGAAGTAAAATAAGCAAGATTCAGTAGAAGAAAGTAAGCACTATTTCATATTGTCTGGCAAGGCAGAATGCACTGAAAACAGGATGCTGAGCTGAGCCTGCAACCAAAGTGAGGAGAGGAAGGCATTCCAGGTTATAGGAAGAATGTACAGGAATGTACAGGGAATGTACAGTTCCCTGAGAAGGGAACTGTTGAAGCTTAGACTATCCAGGCACCAGGGTGAGAAAACACAAGAGGAGGAAAGCAGAAAGTGAGTTACCTGTGAAGGAGACGTGTGCCAGGTGGCACTCGATCTTCTTGGCCATTTTGAGCCTTGTCTTTCCCTCCTATTCCTCGCTGGCTTCTTAAGTATTATACATTGAACAAATCTGCTAAAGCAATTAACTTCATTAGTGGAGGAGCATTAGAGTGAGCAACAAGGCAATTGAAAGCCAAAACACAGAAGAGGTAAGTTTTGGAGTGTGTAAAAGAATTAGGGATATATTTAAATTTGTTCATTCTGAAGGTGAGAAGAAAAGTTAAGGAAGTAGGCAAAGTCAGTTGAAACCTCCACACAGAGAAGTGAAGGTCTTTGTGTTCCTCTCAGTCTCTACACCTTTGGATATATAATTCACAAGATCTAATACTATCCACCTCTGCTAATAGCAAACATGATTCTCTGTTGAGTCACATCTAGGGAAGACAGTAGCAGCATCTGTTTCATATATTCTATGGTTTCCATATTGATTACATATACTAGAATATAATTGTGAAACACCAGTCCACAGTTAAAATATCATCAGGGTGCGGTCCAATTTATCCTTCTTTTATTTTTGTTCAGGTATCACAGTTTTTAATACCTTTGCCCAGATGTTTTTGATGATTAGCCATGCCCTTTTTAATATTTGTATTATGTGTTTCCCAATCCTTAGGACTGCATTTTGCCCTCCTATTCACCATCTTAAGTTTCTCCTAGGTTTCTTCAATGATGAATAACTTTTTATTGAATACTTTTATAGAAAGTGGACACTTAATACAACAATTTTATGGTCCAGTGTGGGTTTGAATATCTCTGTTGGTGGATTATGAGTAACTGTGAATAAAAAAATCAGCCTTTCTTCATATGTTATGACTCAAAATAGATTTCAGCATCACAGGTGCACAGTATTTTTTGCATAAATTTAGCATTTTTATTTACATACATATCTATAGTAAATCAACTTCTTCCAAGTTTAGGGGAACAGTTAATTGTAGCACCCTAGTATCAGGTCAGAAAAGAAAGCAGAAAAATAAGACTTTCTTCCTCTCTCCTTGTGGTTTATCTTAACATAGTATTTTATTAGGGATCTACTACTATTAGTATTGTGATGACTAAACTCTAGGCAGAGTTGGTGATTAGTATATTGTCACCTTTTTATCTCCAGGGCAGCATCTGGCACATTTTAGTGATTCAAAATGTGTCAAACAAATGATCTTATGTTCGAATTCTTAAGAAATTAACTAGGGAGAAGCCATGGTTAATCATGAAATAATAATTGTAGTTTGTTGCATTTTTAAAGGAAAAATAAGAATATCTTCTAAAATGGACAGAGAACTGCAAGATGAGTACTGGGTGATTATTCAAGCCAAAGACATGATTGGTCTGCCTGGAGCACTGTCTGGAACAACAAGTGTATTAATCAAACTTTCTGATGTCAATGACAATAAACCTATATTTAAAGACAGTAAGTAAAAAGTACCCTAACAAATGATTTTTGAAAGTATGGGAAATAGCATAGACTAAGTCTTGATTTGGCAATGTATTAAAGCATCTGCTTCTGCTTTCAGATTGAGGATAGTGTCATTCTCTCCTCAAGAGTAATTTGTTGGCAATTTTTAATTTGTGCAGTTGAATAAATGATTCTTTTAACTTTGCCACAATGAGATACATGGTAGCACACAAACTCTTACTTCCTGAAAATAGCAAAATAATGCCAATTTTAAAGTGACATTCCTCCCGCTTAAAAAAAGAGAAAGATCTCACAAGGCAGTCTATGTAGTGACNTGATTTGGCAATGTATTAAAGCATCTGCTTCTGCTTTCAGATTTAGGATAGTGTCATTCTCTCCTCAAGAGTAATTTGTTGGCAGTTTTGAATTTGTGCAGTTGAATAAATGATTCTTTTAACTTTGCCACAATGAGATACATGGTAGCACACTTAAACTCTTACTTCCTGAAAATAGCAAAATATTGCCAATTTTAAAGTGACATTTCTCCCGCTTAAAAAAAGAGAAAGATCTCACAAGGCAGTCTATGTAGTGACTTGCTCTGTGCTTCTAAGGAAATCATGAATCCCTTTAAAGAAAAATTATACTGAATGTGCTCCTTTTTTTAATTCTAAAATTTATTCTTTAGGATGTTATCATTCCTGATGATTTTTTATATTTCAGCATAAATTGCAAATGATATATGAGTGACTAATTTTAATAAGTTTTATGCAAGTTACTTCTGAAAAGTAAAAAAAAGGAAGCTTATTTATTTTTATTTGTGTGAATGTATTTCAAATATCAGAGAAAGCAATGGCAACCCACTCCAGTACTCTTGCCTGGAGAATCCCATGGACAGAAGAGCCTGGTGGGCTGCAGTCCATGGGGTCACTAAGAGTTGGACACAACTGAGCGACTTCACTTTCACTTTAAATAACTGCCATTATATAAAAAGTATAGAGTCATCTGATGCCAGCATGGTTTTTCACTCCCAACCAACTATTGCGGCTCCATCATTTGTTTCTTTTTAAAATTACTTTATTGATGTATATTTTGGGCTTCCCTGGTTGCTCAGATAGTAGAGAACCCGCTTGCAGTGCAGGAGAGCTGAATTCAGTCCCTGAGTTAGGAAAATCCCCTGGAGAAGGGAATGGCTACCCACTCCAGTATTCTGGCCTGGAAAATTACATGGACAGAGGAGCCTGGTGGGTTACAGTCCATGGGGTTGCAAAGATTTAGACACGACTTAGTGATTTTCATAACTGATTTACAATTTTGTGTTAATATCTACTATACAGGGAAGTGATTCAGTTATGCACATATATACATTCTTTTTCATATTCTTTTCCTTTATTATTTATCACAGGTTATTGGATATAGTTTCCTGTGCTCTACAGTAGGACCCGTTTATCCATTCTCTGTATAATAATTTCCATCTGTTAGTTCTGAACTTCTAACCCATCCTTTCCCCCACTCTCCATCCCACTTGGCAACTACAAGTCTGTTCTCCATATAGTAAGTCTGCTTTTGTTTTGTAGATACATTCATTTGTGTCATATTTTAGATTCCACATATAAGTTATAGCATATGGTATCTGTCTTTCTCTTTCCAACATAGTTAACTTGGTATAATGATCTATATGTCCATCCATGTTCTTATTTCATTCTTTTTTATGGATGCATACTTCCACATCTTTCTATTTCTTTTCAACTATGGTTAATGCAATCCAAGTTCATATTCTCTTAAATCAAACTACTACACTTAGAACTCAAATATTTGCTTTTAGACGCTATCTTCCTTAATTCATACTTATATTTATTGGTAATTTTAGGTATCAGAGAATGCCTGAGTAATACTGAAAAACTTTGTATCAAATATAATTTGGCATTGTTGAAGGATACAACAGAAAATAAATCCATGAATAGTGAGAAGGTATGAGTATGAATGGGCTTCCCTGGTATCTCAGACAATAAAGAAGCTGCCTGCAGTGCAAGAAACCGGGGTTTCATCCTTGGGTTGGGAAGATCCTCTGAAGAAGGAAATGTCTATCAGTTTCCCTGGAGAATCCCATAGACAGAGGAGCCTAACAGGCTATAGCCCATGGGGTCACAAAGAATTTGGACATGATTGAGTAGCTAAAACACACACGAGCATGCACACACACACAAATATGTATCAAAATTTGGAAATTACATGTAGTGGTGAAAGAACGTTCTAAGATATATTTAAAGAGAAAATAATAGATATTCAAAAAGATATGAGGGAAATGTTTAGACTGAAAAATATAAAGGGAGAGAGAAAGAGGTGTATTTAGAATAAGCAATTAGTGAGAGTGGGTATTTTTTTTTCTGACAGTGCATTAAATAAAGGAGGGTACTCTGTTTGGAAGTTCTTTATGTTAATTATCTGTGAGAAATATCCTGAATTTTGTTTTTGAAGGTTTATACCGCTTGACTGTCTCTGAATCTGCACCTGTTGGGACATCTATAGGAAAAATCATGGCATATGATAGAGACATAGGAGAGAATGCAGAAATGGACTACAGCATCGAAGATGATTCAGGAACATTTGATGTCATTACCAATAATGAGACACAAGAAGGAATAATTATACTAAAAAAGGTAGAATCATTAAATTTTTTTGCTTTGAATAATAATGCAAAATCAAATCAGAAATACATATAATTATTTTGTGTAACCAGTTAGTGTTTGTTTCAATTAAGTAATTAATTTAAGATCTTGTGATTTATAGTTTACAGAAAAAAAGGAAAGATATGTGTGCTTTTAAAAAAATTCTAAGATGTTTCATTTTTTAGTATATTAACATATATTGCCTACATTTTAGAATAAATTACAAAGCATAATTTAAAAATAGCTAACTCTCAGTTTTGTGCAAGATGCTTCTGAAAAAATTAAGAAAAAAGTTCAGTTTTTTATATTTCTATCTATATATTTCAGATATAACTGATGAGAGAGTTATTACAGAGCTCCTTGAATTACACTGTAGGAGAGTTTTTGAGAAAGATTTTAAAACAGAGGGCAAACTTTTCAATAATATCTTAACAGAAAATTAATTCTCAACTCTCTATTTATACTCACAAAGGTATAGTTTTAATCTTAAAAAACTAGTTATTAACCAAAAACATTTTGTAATAGTTGTAAATAACAAAATACATATAATATAGGGATTTTCTCCACAACTGCTAAATATTTATTAACAATCTCATAGGGATCCAAGAACATAAATAGTAAAAACCTAACTGGAAAGCACCTGAGACTTAATTTATCAGCAAAACCTGTTTTTTCTCCCTATGTAATTCCTTGGGTTTTCTGTGTACACTGTATTACTTTGCAGAAAGTGAACTTTGAGGACCAGAACCACTATCGTATTAGAGCAAAAGTTAAAAACCCCCAAGTTGATGAACAACTCAGGGAATACCACACTGAAGCTTCCACCTCTGTCATCAAGATCCAGGTGGAAGATGTTGATGAGCCTCCTGTTTTCCTCCTCCCATATTACATCTTTGAAATATTTGAAGAATGCCCTCATGGATCCTCTGTAGGCACGGTCTCTGCCACTGATCCTGATCAGAGGAAATCTCCTATTGGGTATGTCTGGAAGCCCAGCTTTGCATTGATAAATGAGGGAACACAAATTAGCTTGAAAATAATTTTTTTTTATAAGTGGAACAAGGATATATCCAGTCCTATATTTCTCTGTATGGTCACTTATAAAATTTGCAAAAGTTTAAACAAATCAAAACAGGAAACCTCACTGTTGGTTAAGATGCAAAGAAATAAGCACTTCCAAACATGGACAAGAGAGAGGCTGTGCACCCAAATTCGACGCAGTCAACTCTATTATTGGGATAGGGATGTTTAGGGAAAAGAAACCCTTCATTATGCCAAGTCAGAGGAGAAACAAAATTAATGACAATGTGGTTCATACAAATACTATTTGATTAAGTTAAAGTAAAAGTCACTCAATCATGTCTGACACTTTGCAAACCCATGCACTTATATACAGACAGTCCATGGAATTCTCCAGGCCGGAATACTGGAGTGGGTAGCTGTTCCCTTCTCCAGGGGATCTTCCCAGCCCTGGGATTGAACCCAGTTCTTCCACACTGTGAGCTGTTCTTTACCACTTGAGCCACCAGGGGATGATATTTAAAAGTTAACCAAGCTTTTACAAGGTACCATTAAAGGCATAAAAATGAGTCCAATCAGTTAGAAATAAGTTTTTTTAATTGCAATTAAACTATATTTACCATCCATTAAATTAGTCTGTTACATTCAGGTAATATACTTTCTGCCTTTTTAAAAAAAATTTTATTTTCTTTGTAGTTATTATTAAAGATAACAACAAAAGCTGTTATTATATTTGGCTGTGGTCACATTTTTCTCATATATGTTACATAATATTTTGCATATAATCATCAACTTTAATGCTTTTGTATTTTTTTAATGTCATATTTTCAGCTATGTTTTTACTCATCATTATTTCTGATAGCTCAGTTGGTAAAGAATCTGTCTGCAATGCAGGAGACCCTGGTTCGATTACTAAGTCAGGAAGATCTGCTGGAGAAGGGATAGGCTACCCACTCTAGTATTCTTGAGCTTTCCTGGTGTTTCAGACAGTAAAGAATCCTCCCTCAATGTGGGAGACCTAGGTTTGATCCCTGGGTTAGGAAGATCCCCTAGAGAAGGGAACAGCTACCCATTCCATTATTCTTGCCTGGAGAATTCCATGGACAGAAGAGCCTGGCAGGCTACAGTCCATGGAGTTGCAGAGTTTGACATGGACTAAGCAACTTTCATAAAGCATTCATCATTCATTGACTTATTTACACAACTGACATTAGATATCTAAATTGTTTCTACAATTTGTCATTATAAATGATAGCATAATGAAAACTTTAATCATGAAAGTATTTATTAAGTTATGTGTTCTTTACTATTGTCAGAAAAACAAGCAGGTTAATAGATATGCTATTTAAAATTTAAACAATGTACTGTGCTTTGATTATACACACACACACACATATATTGGAAGTCTTCCCTGGTGGCTCAGACAGTAAAGAATCTGCCTGCGATGCAGGAGACCCAGGTTGGATCCCTGGGTTGGGAAGATCCCCTGGAGAAGGGAATGGCAACCCACTCCAGTATTCTTGCCTATAGAATCTCATGGACAGAGGAGTCTGGCAGGCTACAGTCCATAGATTCACAAGGAGTCTGGCACGACTGAGCAACTGACACACACACACATATATTACACATATACTTATATTCATTACTAAGTTTACTGCTAATAAATAAGAACTATATCTACATGTTAGAAGGCAGCATTTTGTGATTAGGAATTACAGTGGAAAACTGGAGCATCGTCTGTCTTAAAAATTCAAAGAAGCTTCTTCTTTGTATCAGTAGCCCTTCCAAAGAGCAAAGCAATACCCAGCATCTTGGAAGCCTGTATAATTCTCTGGACTATAAACATGGAAAATAGATGAATAAGGAAAGGTGGTGGAGGAAAACGTATTAATAGTTGTTTTAAGGAGTCTAGTGTGCTAGGAATTAGAACCTCGAAATTATCTGTAATAAAAACTCCACCATAAAGTTATAAGAAACTGCACAAGAAATCTTCCCAAAGTTTTTCATCTTATCCCTATTCTCTATATTACTGCACTGTTTAGATGACAGATAGCGGGAATAAATTCTTTTGCCACTATTGTGGATGATTTATTCCTTGGGCATTATTAAAATTTCCTTTCTAACTAAACCTAGAGTCAAATTTTATAATTTTTATAAATATGGGAATGGCACTAAAATCTTTTCTGTTATTAAAAAAAGAAAGAACATTAAAAACTTTAGAGTAGAAACAGTGAAATTGAAAATAGAGATATACAATGGAATGATGGCTGGTTCTTCCAAAACACTGGTAGAAGTTATCCATCTAACCAGACTACCAAGGGGAAAAAAGAAGAGGCAAAAATTACCATTATCAGAAATGAAGGAGGGAATGCAATTATTGAATCTGTAGACATTAAACAGTATTATAAGGAGATACTAAGAACAACTCTATGAATTCAGACCAATTCCTTGAAAGATAAAAACTGCCTGCATTCACAGCAAAAGATAAATAATCTGAGTAATCAGGCTTGTGGAAAAGAGTCTAGCTCACTAGCTGGAAGCAGGTTTGTGTTTCATTCAAGAGTGACAAGGATTTCTTTCACTAGTGGAAGAAGCTGTCTTTTAAACACCTTTCACCAAATCACAGACCTAGAGAACAGTATTGTAGTTCCCAGGGGGAAAGCTGGAGGAAAGGGACAGTTAGGGAGTTTGGGATGGACATGTACTACTACTACTAAGTCGCTTCGGTCGTGCCCGACTCTGTGTGACCCCATAGACGGCAGCCCACCAGGCTCCCCTGTCCCTGGGATTCTCCAGGCAAGAACACTGGAGTGGGTTGCCATGTCCTTCTCCAATGCATGAAAGTGAAAAGTGAAAGTGAAGTCGGTCAGTCGTGTCCGACTCTTAGCAACCCCATGGACTGCAGCCCACCAGGCTCCTCCCTCCATGGGATTTCCTAGGCAAGATTACTGGGGTGGGGTGCCATTGCCTTCTCCATGGACATGTACACATTGCTATATTTAAAGTGGATAACCAACAAGGAGCTACTGTATAACACCGCTGTCCATGAGATTCTCTAGGCAAGAATACTGGGTTGCCATTTCCTTCCCCAGGGAATCTTCCCAACCCAGGGATTGAACCCAGGTCTCCTGCATTGGAGGCAGGATTCTTTACTGACAGAGCCACCAAGAAAGCCCCATAGCACAGGGAACACTGTTCAATGTTATGTAACAGCCTGTATGGGAGGAGAGTTTGGGGAAGCAAAGGTACATGTATATATATGGCTGAGTTGTTTCCCTCTTCACCTGAAATGATCACATTCTTTGTTAATTGGCTATACTCCAATACAAACTTAAAAGTTAAAAAAAAATCCTCTATTACTTGTGCATAAAAGCATCCTTGAAAGATCTGGTGGAGTTGCACCTACTTGGGAAGATTTAGCCTTTGTTATGGGCTTGGCTTTTATGTGTCTCAGTTCTTCTGGGAGATGGGAATAGTACTTTTGTAGAGGTGTATGAAGATTAAGAACAGACTATAAAAGTATCCTTATATGCATGGAGAAATCATTTGTTTATATCATTCTGTCAGGAACCCTTTGCAGTGAGAAAACACCACACAACCACATTCTATTCACTCAGCACTTTTAGTGGAATGAAGAATCTTTAAAAAGGAATTGCAAAGAAAACCAAAGGTTAATCTGAACATCTAAACTTTATGTTTTAGGCTTTTTAGTCCATATTCTTTCTAATATATATTACACATTTATTTCTTAAACGGTGAAGTGAAGCGAAAGTCCCTCAGATGTGTCCGACTCTTTGTGGTGTTGGAGAAGACTGTTGAGAGTCCCTTGGACTGCAAGGAAATACAACCAGTCAATCCTAAAGGAAATCAACCCTGAATATTCATTGGAAGGACTGATGCTGAAACTGAGGCTCCAATACTTTGGCCACCTGATGCAAAGAGCTGACTCATTAGAAAAGATCCTGATGCTGGGAAAGATTGAAGGCAGGAGGAAAAGGGGATAACAGAGGATAAGATGGTTGGATGGCATCACCAATTTAGTGAACATGAGTTTGAGCAAGCTCTGCGAAATGGTGAAGGACAGGGAAGCCTGGGAGGCTGCAGTCCATGGGGTTACAAAGAGTCAAACACAACTAAGCAACTTAGCAACAACTGTTTCATTTTGTCAAAAATACCTAAGTAGGAAATGTGACCACTTGATATGCAAGCAAATTGCTTATAAAGATTTAACAATGAGCAGAGCTAAAACTTGGAGAAGGCAATGGCACCCCATTCCACTACTCTTGCCTGGAAAATAGCATGGACAGAGAAGCCTGGTAGGCTGTGGTCCATGGGGTCACTAAGAGTTGGACACTGCTGAGTGACTTCCCTTTCACTTTTCACTTTCATGCATTGGAGAAGGACATGGCAACCCACTCCAGTGTTCTTGCCTGGAGAATTCCAGAGACCAGGGAGCCTGGTGGGCTACCATCTATGGGGTCACACAGAGTCGGACATGACTGAAGTGACTTAGCAGGAGCAGCAGAGCTAAAACAGAATTTCCTTAAAGCTTAATTCTCTGTAGTTTCTATTTTCATTTTCCCCAACATCAACCAACAAATTAGTGTGATATTTTTTACAGACCATGTTAAAATTCTCTCTTGCGAGTGAGAATGAGTGGCATGTCCAGATTTAGCACAAATTATTTGAAAACTAGAGTTTGTTTCAGGTTTTTCTCCTCTGTTTCCATCAAGTTGAATTGTAAATGTAAAAATTATCTTTGTGAAATTTTTTAGCATACTAGCTCTGTAGAATGTGGATTTGATATCTTTTTGCTTAAAAAGAACAATGTATACACTTTAAAGTTGTACAGAGAAAATATTACGTTAAAGGAATTGTTTGTGTCTGTGTGTGCAGATATTCTATTACCAGAAGTGAAGTGTTCAGTGTTGATGACAATGGCACAATCTTCACAACTAACCCACTTGATCGAGAGACTAGTGCTTGGTACAACCTGAGTGTTACAGCCACAGAAAAATGTAAGTATTCATTTGAGAACCGTATATTGGTTCACCATGTTTTTAAACCCACTCAACAGTTTCTAAACATAGGGACAAATGGTAGCTTAAAGTATTGCTGAAATTAGAATTAAATGGTATTTTATATATCAAGTGTATATCATTTATTTATCATATATATCATTTATATATCAAGTGTTTATATATACAAGTGTATATCATTTTCATTTATTATTTAAAAGTTAACAGTTTGTTCATTCTTACTACAGCTTATTTATATACTTACCACAAAATACCTCTATTTTGTTTAATATACTTCTATATAATGTTTAATATAAGAAATGAATCATAGAAAATTCAGAAAAACATAAGAAATAAACCCAAATTACTTGAAATTTAAAAATCTTCAATTATTTATTATATGTTCTTACAATATTGTTCATGAATACTTTTTAAATCAATTTTTAAACATTTAAAATAAATTTTGCAAGGTTTTTTTTTTTTCAAATTGAACATGTAAATATTACCCAGTGAAATTTTCTCAAATAAAACTCATGTCAGCTGTGCTAATGGTCACATCTTCAATAATCAGTAGTAACCAGGTATTTTTCCATTTTCAGGTTTCAAAACATAGATAAAATTATACAGTTTACCAGTTAGTTTGTGTCTTTAAAATTTCAATTAATCAGTTATTAAATCAATCAAGCTCAAAAGAACAGAGAGAACAGAACGGAAAAGACTATCAAAATCATCACTATTATAGTCAATGGATTTCATATAATACAGTAAAGGATTCAGTTTGTGAATTTGAAATGTATCAGAATGCATCCTTTCCAAACTGATTTTGCATAGAATTTTAATAATCATGTTTACCTACTTGGTTTGTTCTTTGAAAGTCTTTAAACACATATCTTACTCCTCACCTTATTGAGCAGTTTGCTGATAAGATGCTGGAGTAGAAAGCATCACTTAACATATTTTTTGTTAAACACTGAGTGGCTCTTTGGCACCCAGGAAGATTGGGGCTGAGTCTTGAATTTTCTATTTAAACACTAAATGGATGGGGAGCAAATGTTTCAAGGGAATAAATGCCTGCTGCACAGAAGAAATACCAAAGCTTTTGGTGTCAGAAAACACAAGGATGTTTAGCCTAAAAGCAAGAAGCTTTTATTCACTGGATATTTGTGAGAAAAAAATTTATTGCTGTTTACAAAGCTATTGAAGAAAGAATTCAAATCAGTTCAAAGGATGAGTAAACATCTTTGAAAAATGTATTTCTCCATGAAGTAGTTTTCAACTGTTAAAAGAGCATGTTTTAATGAAATTTATGTAAATAATTATCCACTGTAATTTTATTTTATATATAAGGATAACAAGAATATTTCATTAACTTCTATTAAATTAGAAGCATTCTTAAATTAGAATTTAAGTTATTAAAAAGCAGTGTCTTTAAAATGGATTATGTGTATTCTAAGACACAAATATTGTAAAAATTATAAAGTACTTTATAAATAAAAGATGATTAAAAATATGGTTAATGAAAAAATGCCTGTGAAAGGCAAATTGAAAATAAACAATATATTTATATTATATGAAATTTATTACTGAGAAGTTAATCATTGTTCCAGAAATAAGTAATTAGAAACGTTGTAAAGTTTAGAAACTACACATCTTGTGCTATAAAATTCATTTCTGAGAGTTGAAAAAAAAACTCATTTAAACTCATCTTTGAAGATATATTTTGTAAAATATCTGTTTCACCTATGTTACACCAAGCATCCAATTTTCATGCATTTTTTCCTTTATCTCCTGATTCNTGTGTGTGTGTGTGTGTGTGTGTGTGTGTGTGTGTGTGTGTGTATCACAGCTTCTTTGTCCATTCACCTGTCGATGAACATCTAGGTTGCTTCCATGTTCTACCTATTGTAAATAAAGCTGCAGTAAACATTGGGCTACACATGTTTTTTTCAGTTTTGATTTCCTCAGAGTATGTGCCTAGCAGTGGGATTGCTTGGTCATATGGTGATTTTATTTCTAGCTTTTTAAAGAGTCTCCATAAAGTTTTCCATAGTGACTTTTTCAGTTTACATTCCCACCAGCAAAGCAAGAGTGTTTCCTTTTCTCCACACTCACTCCAGCATTTATTGCTTGCATACTTTTTGATGATGGCCCATCTGACTGATGTGAGGGGTATTTCATTGTAGTTTTGATTTGTGTTTCTCTGATAATGAGTGATATTGATCATCTTTCCATGAGTTTGTTAGCCAACTGTATGTCTTCTTTGCAGAAATGTCTCTTTAGGTCTTTTTCCCACTTTTTGATTGGGTTGTTTGTTTTTTTCTGGGACTGAGTTGTATAAGCTGTTTGTATACTTTGGAAATTAATACTTTATTGGTTGTTTCTTTTGCTATTATTATCCCCCATTCTGAGGATTGTCTTTTCACTTTGTTCGTAGTTTCCTTCGTTGTGCAAAAGCTTTTAAATTTAATTAGGTCCCACTTGTTTATTTTTGGTTTTGTTTACATTACTCTAGGAAATGGATCATAGAAGATCTTGCTTTGATTTATGTCACTGAGTGTTCTCCTGTAAGAGTTTCATAGTTTCTGGTCTTACATTTAGGTCTTTAATCCATTTTGAGTTTATCTTTGTGTATGGCATTAGATAGTGAACTAATTTCATTTTTTGGCATGTAGTTGTCCAGTTTTCCCAGCTCCACGTATTGAAGAGGCTATCTTTGCCACATTGTCTTTCCTCCTTGTCAAAAATAAGGTACCCATAGATGAGTGGGTTTATCTCTGGGTTCTCTATCTTGTTCCATTGGTCTATATCTCTGCTTTTGTGCCAGTACCACACTGTCTTGATGACTGCAGATTTGTAGTAGTCTGAAGTCAGGAAGTTTGATTCCTCCAGCTCCATTCTTCTTTCTCAAGACTGCTTTGATTATCCGGGGTCTTTAGTGTTTCCATATGAATTGTGAATTTTTTTGTTCTATTTCTGTGAAAAAAAGCCATTGGTAATTTAATAGGGATTGCACTGAACCTATAGATTCCATTTGGTAGTATAGTCATTTTCACAATATTGATATTTCCCACCTAGAAACATGGAATATCTCTTCATCTGTTTGTGTTGTCTTTTATTTCTTTCATCAGTCTCTTGCAGTTTTCCGTACAGGTCTTTTGTTTCCTTAGACAGGTTTATTCTTAGATATTTTATTCTTTTTGTTTCAATGGTGAATCCTTAATTTCTCTTTATAATTTTTCATTGTCAGTATATAGGAGTGTAAGTGATTTCTGTGTATTAATCTTGTAACCCACAACTTTGCTGAATTCACTGATCAGCTCTAGTAATTTTCTGATACTTTCTTTTGGGTTTTCTATATTTAGCATCTTGTCATCTGCAAATAGTGAGAGTTTTACTTCTTCTTTTCTGATCTGGATTCCTTTCATTTCTTTTTCTTCTCTAATTGCTGTAGCTAGGATTTCCAAAACTATGTTGAATGATGGTGGTGAGAGTGTCTTGTTCCTGATCTTAGAGGGAAAGCTTTTAGTCTTCACCATTGAGAATGTTTGCTGTGGGCTTTGCATTTATGGCATGTACTATGCTGAAGTAGGTTCCTTCTGTGCCCATTTTTGAGATGTTTTTATCATAAATCAATGCTGGATTTTGTTGAAGAACTTTTCTGCATCTATCAAGATGATCATATGGTTTTTAATCTTGCAACTTCATGTTATGTTGTATCACATTGATTGATTTTGGTATATTGAAGAATCCCTGCATCCCTGGAATAAACGCAACTTGAAAGTGGTGCATGGAATTTATGATGTGTTGTTGGATTCTGTTTGCTAGAATTTTGCTAAGGATTTTTGCATCTATGTTCATGAGAGATAGTGGTCTGTAATTTTTTTTTTTCATGTTGTCTTTTCTTGGTTTTGGTATCAGTGATTATGGCCTCCTAGAATGAGTTTGGAAGTGTTCCTTCCTCTGTAATTTTTGGAAAAGTTTCAGAAAAATAGGCACTAGCTCTTATCTGAATGTTTGATAGAATTCCCTTGTGAAGCAAACTGGCTCTGGGCTTTTGTTTTAGGGGAAATTTTTAATCACTGTTTCAAGTTCAATGTTTGTAATTAGGCTGTTCAAAATTTCTATTTCTTCCTGGCTCAGTCTTGGGAGGCTGATTTTTTCTAAGTATCTGTACATTTCCTCTGCTGCTGCTGCTGCTGCTAAGTCACTTCAGTTGCGTCCGACTCTGTGCGACCCCAGAGATGGCAGCCTACCAGCCTCTTCTGTCCCTGGGATTCTCCAGGCAAGAACACCAGAGTGGGTTGCCATTTCCTTCTCCAATGCATGAGAGTGAAAAGTGAACGTGAAGTTGCTCAGTTGTGTCTGACTTCGCGATCCCATGGATTGCAGCCCACCATGCTCCTCCATCCATGGGATTTTCCAAGCAAAAATACTGGAGTGGGGTGCCATTACATTTCCTCTAGACTGTCCATTTTGTTAGCATATAATTATTCATAATATTCTCTTATGATCCTTTATATTTCTGTGTTGTCTGTTGTAACCTCTCCTTTTTCATTTTATTGATTTGATTTTTCTCCCTTTTTTTCTTGATGAATCCAACTAGTGGCTTGTCAATTTTATTAATCTTCTCAAAGAACCAGCTTTTAGTTTTATTAATCTTTGCCATGTTTTCCTCATTTCTTTTTCATTTATTTATGCTCTGATTTTTATGATCTCCTTTATTCTGCTGACTTTGGGGGTTTTGTGTTCTTCTTTTTCCAGCTGCTTTAGATGTAGAGTAGGCTGTCTATTCAATACTTTTCCTGCTTCTTGAGATATGATTGTATCACTATAAACCTTGTTCTTAGAACTGCTTTGCTGAGTCCCTTACGTTCTGGGTTATCATATTTTCTTTGTTATTTGTTTCTAGGAATCTTTTGATTACTTTTTTTTATTTCTTCAGTAACCTCTTTGTTATTTAGTAATATATTATTTAATCTCCATGAGTTTCTGTTTTTTGCTGTTTCGTTCCTGTAGTTGATATCTAGTCTCATAGTGTTGTAGTCAGAAAAGATACTTGACACAATTTAAATTTTCTTAAATTTACTGAGGCTTGATTTGTGGCCCAAGATGTGGCCTATCCTGGAGAATGTTCCATGTGCACTGGAGAAGAAAGTGTATTCTTCTGCATTTGAATGGAAAGTCTTGAAGCTATCAATTAGGTCCATTTGGTCTAATGTTTCATTTAAGGCTTGTGTTTCCTCACTGATTCTGTGTTTTGATGATCTGNTTTTTTCTAAGTATCTGTACATTTCCTCTGCTGCTGCTGCTGCTGCTAAGTCACTTCAGTTGCATCCGACTCTGTGCGACCCCAGAGATGGCAGCCTACCAGCCTCTTCTGTCCCTGGGATTCTCCAGGCAAGAACACCAGAGTGGGTTGCCATTTCCTTCTCCAATGCATGAGAGTGAAAAGTGAACGTGAAGTTGCTCAGTTGTGTCTGACTTCGCGATCCCATGGACTGCAGCCCACCATGCTCCTCCATCCATGGGATTTTCCAAGCAAAAATACTGGAGTGGGGTGCCATTACATTTCCTCTAGACTGTCCATTTTGTTAGCATATAATTATTCATAATATTCTCTTATGATCCTTTATATTTCTGTGTTGTCTGTTGTAACCTCTCCTTTTTCATTTTATTGATTTGATTTTTCTCCTTTTTTTTCTTGATGAATCCAACTAGTGGTTTGTCAATTTTATTAATCTTCTCAAAGAACCAGCTTTTAGTTTTATTAATCTTTGCCATGTTTTCCTCATTTCTTTTTCATTTATTTATGCTCTGATTTTTATGATCTCCTTTATTCTGCTGACTTTGGGGGTTTTGTGTTCTTCTTTTTCCAGCTGCTTTAGATGTAGAGTAGGCTGTCTATTCAATACTTTTCCTGCTTCTTGAGATATGATTGTATCACTATAAACCTTGTTCTTAGAACTGCTTTGCTGAGTCCCTTACGTTCTGGGTTATCATATTTTCTTTGTTATTTGTTTCTAGGAATCTTTTGATTACTTTTTTTTATTTCTTCAGTAACCTCTTTGTTATTTAGTAATATATTATTTAATCTCCATGAGTTTCTGTTTTTTGCTGTTTCGTTCCTGTAGTTGATATCTAGTCTCATAATGTTGTAGTCAGAAAAGATACTTGACACAATTTAAATTTTCTTAAATTTACTGAGGCTTGATTTGTGGCCCAAGATGTGGCCTATCCTGGAGAATGTTCCATGTGCACTGGAGAAGAAAGTGTATTCTTCTGCATTTGAATGGAAAGTCTTGAAGCTATCAATTAGGTCCATTTGGTCTAATGTTTCATTTAAGGCTTGTGTTTCCTCACTGATTCTGTGTTTTGATGATCTGTCCATTGACGACAGTGGGGTGTTAAAGTCCCCCACTATTATTGTGTTGTTGTCTGTTTCTCTTCTTATGCTTGTTACTGTTTGCCTTATGTATTGAGTTGCTCCTAAGTTGGTTGCAAAGACATTTACCATTGCTATGTCTTTTTCTTGGAGTAATACCTTGATCATTATGTAGTGTCCTTCTTTGTCTCTTATGATATAAAGTCTATTTTGTCTGAAATATGTACTGTCATTCCAGCGTTTTTTTGGATTCCATTCTCATGGAATATCTTTTTTTCATTCTTTGACTTTCAGTCCGTATGTGTCTCTAGGTCTGAAGTGGGTCTCCTGTAGGCAGCACATATATGGGTCTGATTTTTGTATCCATTCAGTCAGTCTTTATCTTTTTGTTGGTGCATTGAATCCATTTACATTTGATGTAATTATTGATACATATGTACCTATTGGCATTTTTTTGTTGTTGTTTTGGGTTTGTTTTTGTAGGTTTTTCTTTTCTCTTGTATTTACTGGCTATGTAAATCCCTTTAGTATTTGTTGTAAAGCTGATTTGGTGGTGCTGAATTCTCTTAATTTCTGCTTGTCCATAGAGCTTTTGATTTCTCCATAAATTTTGAATGAGATCTTTGCTGGGTATAGTNTGGCTATGTAAATCCCTTTAGTATTTGTTGTAAAGCTGATTTGGTGGTGCTGAATTCTCTTAATTTCTGCTTGTCCATAGAGCTTTTGATTTCTCCATAAATTCTGAATGAGACCTTTGCTGGGTATAATAATTGTGGTAGTAGGATTTTCTCTTTCAGTACTTTAAATATATCCTGCCATTCCCATCTGGCCTGTTGAGTTTCTGCTGAAAGATCTTCTGTTAATTATATGGGTTTTCCCTTGCTGCTTTTAAGATTCAGTCTGCTTAATCTCTGTTAGCTTGATGAATATGTGTCTTGATGAGTTTCTCCTTGGGTTTAACCTGTAGGAAACTCTATGCTTTTTGGATTTGATTGACTATTTCCTTTCCTGTGTTGGGAAAGTTATCAACTATAATTTCTTCAAAACTTTTCTTAGTGCCTTTTTTTTCTTCTTCCTCTAAGACCCCTATAATTCAAATATTGGCACATTTAATATTGTCTCAAAGATCTCTGAGGCTTTTCTCAACTNTGTGTGTATCACAGCTTCTTTGTCCATTCACCTGTCGATGAACATCTAGGTTGCTTCCATGTTCTACCTATTGTAAATAAAGCTGCAGTAAACATTGGGCTACACATGTTTTTTTCAGTTTTGATTTCCTCAGAGTATGTGCCTAGCAGTGGGATTGCTTGGTCATATGGTGATTTTATTTCTAGCTTTTTAAAGAGTCTCCATAAAGTTTTCCATAGTGACTTTTTCAGTTTACATTCCCACCAGCAAAGCAAGAGTGTTTCCTTTTCTCCACACTCACTCCAGCATTTATTGCTTGCATACTTTTTGATGATGGCCCATCTGACTGATGTGAGGGGTATTTCATTGTAGTTTTGATTTGTGTTTCTCTGATAATGAGTGATATTGATCATCTTTCCATGAGTTTGTTAGCCAACTGTATGTCTTCTTTGCAGAAATGTCTCTTTAGGTCTTTTTCCCACTTTTTGATTGGGTTGTTTGTTTTTTTCTGGGACTGAGTTGTATAAGCTGTTTGTATACTTTGGAAATTAATACTTTATTGGTTGTTTCTTTTGCTATTATTATCCCCCATTCTGAGGATTGTCTTTTCACTTTGTTCGTAGTTTCCTTCGTTGTGCAAAAGCTTTTAAATTTAATTAGGTCCCACTTGTTTATTTTTGGTTTTGTTTACATTACTCTAGGAAATGGATCATAGAAGATCTTGCTTTGATTTATGTCACTGAGTGTTCTCCTGTAAGAGTTTCATAGTTTCTGGTCTTACATTTAGGTCTTTAATCCATTTTGAGTTTATCTTTGTGTATGGCATTAGATAGTGAACTAATTTCATTTTTTGGCATGTAGTTGTCCAGTTTTCCCAGCTCCACGTATTGAAGAGGCTATCTTTGCCACATTGTCTTTCCTCCTTGTCAAAAATAAGGTACCCATAGATGAGTGGGTTTATCTCTGGGTTCTCTATCTTGTTCCATTGGCCTATATCTCTGCTTTTGTGCCAGTACCATACTGTCTTGATGACTGCAGATTTGTAGTAGTCTGAAGTCAGGAAGTTTAATTCCTCCAGCTCCATTCTTCTTTCTCAAGACTGCTTTGATTATCCGGGGTCTTTAGTGTTTCCATATGAATTGTGAATTTTTTTGTTCTATTTCTGTGAAAAAAAGCCATTGGTAATTTAATAGGGATTGCACTGAACCTATAGATTCCATTTGGTAGTATAGTCATTTTCACAATATTGATATTTCCCACCTAGAAACATGGAATATCTCTTCATCTGTTTGTGTTGTCTTTTATTTCTTTCATCAGTCTCTTGCAGTTTTCCGTACAGGTCTTTTGTTTCCTTAGACAGGTTTATTCTTAGATATTTTATTCTTTTTGTTTCAATGGTGAATCCTTAATTTCTCTTTATAATTTTTCATTGTCAGTATATAGGAGTGTAAGTGATTTCTGTGTATTAATCTTGTAACCCACAACTTTGCTGAATTCACTGATCAGCTCTAGTAATTTTCTGATACTTTCTTTTGGGTTTTCTATATTTAGCATCTTGTCATCTGCAAATAGTGAGAGTTTTACTTCTTTTCTGATCTGGATTCCTTTCATTTCTTTTTCTTCTGTAATTGCTGTAGCTAGGATTTCCAAAACTATGTTGAATGATGGTGGTGAGAGTGTCTTGTTCCTGATCTTAGAGGGAAAGCTTTTAGTCTTCACCATTGAGAATGTTTGCTGTGGGCTTTGCATTTATGGCATGTACTATGCTGAAGTAGGTTCCTTCTGTGCCCATTTTTGAGATGTTTTTATCATAAATCAATGCTGGATTTTGTTGAAGAACTTTTCTGCATCTATCAAGATGATCATATGGTTTTTAATCTTGCAACTTCATGTTATGTTGTATCACATTGATTGATTTTGGTATATTGAAGAATCCCTGCATCCCTGGAATAAACGCAACTTGAAAGTGGTGCATGGAATTTATGATGTGTTGTTGGATTCTGTTTGCTAGAATTTTGCTAAGGATTTTTGCATCTATGTTCATGACAGATAGTGGTCTGTAATTTTTTTTTTCATGTTGTCTTTTCTTGGTTTTGGTATCAGGGATTATGGCCTCCTAGAATGAGTTTGGAAGTGTTCCTTCCTCTGTAATTTTTGGAAAAGTTTCAGAAAAATAGGCACTAGCTCTTATCTGAATGTTTGATAGAATTCCCTTGTGAAGCAAACTGGCTCTGGGCTTTTGTTTTAGGGGAAATTTTTAATCACTGTTTCAAGTTCAATGTTTGTAATTAGGCTGTTCAAAATTTCTATTTCTTCCTGGCTCAGTCTTGGGAGGCTGATTTTTTCTAAGTATCTGTACATTTCCTCTGCTGCTGCTGCTGCTGCTAAGTCACTTCAGTTGCGTCCGACTCTGTGCGACCCCAGAGATGGCAGCCTACCAGCCTCTTCTGTCCCTGGGATTCTCCAGGCAAGAACACCAGAGTGGGTTGCCATTTCCTTCTCCAATGCATGAGAGTGAAAAGTGAACGTGAAGTTGCTCAGTTGTGTCTGACTTCGCGATCCCATGGACTGCAGCCCACCATGCTCCTCCATCCATGGGATTTTCCAAGCAAAAATACTGGAGTGGGGTGCCATTACATTTCCTCTAGACTGTCCATTTTGTTAGCATATAATTATTCATAATATTCTCTTATGATCCTTTATATTTCTGTGTTGTCTGTTGTAACCTCTCCTTTTTCATTTTATTGATTTGATTTTTCTCCCTTTTTTTCTTGATGAATCCAACTAGTGGCTTGTCAATTTTATTAATCTTCTCAAAGAACCAGCTTTTAGTTTTATTAATCTTTGCCATGTTTTCCTCATTTCTTTTTCATTTATTTATGCTCTGATTTTTATGATCTCCTTTATTCTGCTGACTTTGGGGGTTTTGTGTTCTTCTTTTTCCAGCTGCTTTAGATGTAGAGTAGGCTGTCTATTCAATGCTTTTCCTGCTTCTTGAGATATGATTGTATCACTATAAACCTTGTTCTTAAAACTGCTTTGCTGAGTCCCTTACGTTCTGGGTTATCATATTTTCTTTGTTATTTGTTTCTAGGAATCTTTTGATTACTTTTTTTTATTTCTTCAGTAACCTCTTTGTTATTTAGTAATATATTATTTAATCTCCATGAGTTTCTGTTTTTTGCTGTTTCGTTCCTGTAGTTGATATCTAGTCTCATAATGTTGTAGTCAGAAAAGATACTTGACACAATTTAAATTTTCTTAAATTTACTGAGGCTTGATTTGTGGCCCAAGATGTGGCCTATCCTGGAGAATGTTCCATGTGCACTGGAGAAGAAAGTGTATTCTTCTGCATTTGAATGGAAAGTCTTGAAGCTATCAATTAGGTCCATTTGGTCTAATGTTTCATTTAAGGCTTGTGTTTCCTCACTGATTCTGTGTTTTGATGATCTGTCCATTGACGACAGTGGGGTGTTAAAGTCCCCCACTATTATTGTGTTGTTGTCTGTTTCTCTTCTTATGCTTGTTACTGTTTGCCTTATGTATTGAGTTGCTCCTAAGTTGGTTGCAAAGACATTTACCATTGCTATGTCTTTTTCTTGGAGTAATACCTTGATCATTATGTAGTGTCCTTCTTTGTCTCTTATGATATAAAGTCTATTTTGTCTGAAATATGTACTGTCATTCCAGCGTTTTTTTGGATTCCATTCTCATGGAATATCTTTTTTTCATTCTTTGACTTTCAGTCCGTATGTGTCTCTAGGTCTGAAGTGGGTCTCCTGTAGGCAGCACATATATGGGTCTGATTTTTGTATCCATTCAGTCAGTCTTTATCTTTTTGTTGGTGCATTGAATCCATTTACATTTGATGTAATTATTGATACATATGTACCTATTGGCATTTTTTTGTTGTTGTTTTGGGTTTGTTTTTGTAGGTTTTTCTTTTCTCTTGTATTTACTGGCTATGTAAATCCCTTTAGTATTTGTTGTAAAGCTGATTTGGTGGTGCTGAATTCTCTTAATTTCTGCTTGTCCATAGAGCTTTTGATTTCTCCATAAATTCTGAATGAGACCTTTGCTGGGTATAATAATTGTGGTAGTAGGATTTTCTCTTTCAGTACTTTAAATATATCCTGCCATTCCCATCTGGCCTGTTGAGTTTCTGCTGAAAGATCTTCTGTTAATTATATGGGTTTTCCCTTGCTGCTTTTAAGATTCAGTCTGCTTAATCTCTGTTAGCTTGATGAATATGTGTCTTGATGAGTTTCTCCTTGGGTTTAACCTGTAGGAAACTCTATGCTTTTTGGATTTGATTGACTATTTCCTTTCCTGTGTTGGGAAAGTTATCAACTATAATTTCTTCAAAACTTTTCTTAGTGCCTTTTTTTTCTTCTTCCTCTAAGACCCCTATAATTCAAATATTGGCACATTTAATATTGTCTCAAAGATCTCTGAGGCTTTTCTCAACTCATTCCTTTCCCTTTATTCTGCTCTTCAGCAATTTGTTCCACCATTCTATCCTCCAGTGCACTTACCCATTCCTCTGCCTTAGTTATTCTGCTATTGCTTCCTTCTAGAATATTTTTAATCTCAATAATTGTGTTATTTATCTCTGTTTCCTTATTCTTTATTTAGTCTATGTCCTTGGTGATTGTATTAACTGTGTTAAATGCTTCTTGCATTTTCTCCATTCTATTTTCAAGTCTTAGGAGCATCTTCACTATCATTATTATGAATTCTCTTTCAGGGAGATTACTTATTTCATCTTTGTTTATTTGGTCTTGTGAGTTTCAACCTTAGTATTTCATTTGTGTTGTATTTCTCTGCCTTTTCATCTTCTTTTTCTTTTTTAAATTGCTCCAATTGAGGTCTCCTTTTTCCAGGCTTTAGAGGATTATATTACTTCTTCCTTTTGATTTTTGCCCTTGGAGAGAAATGTTGGCTGTGTGGATTGTGTTGATTTATTGTTAGAGGTAACTTGTGCCTGTGTTCTAGTGGAAGAAGGTCAACTAGGTAATTACAGAAAAACTGGGACATATACACACACACTTCTGCACATACCGTTATAATCAAAGTATTCTAAGGAAAAGAGGGATATTGACTTGGTGAGCAAGGGAAACCAGAAGTGATATCAACCAACTGAAAGAAGAGTTAGCTAATGCTCAATCTTGAAATCTGAGTATGAGCAGAAGGCCAATGGGAATATAGTATAGGGAACTCAACAGTTTAACTTACTTGGTCAAAGAAGAAAGAGTGATGGAATAAAAGAGAATTAAAAAAGAGAGAGAAAAGAAAGAGGAGAAGGGAAGGAAAAGAGCAAATTAAGGGGTGAAGAAGAGCATTAAAAACTTTTTTAAAAGAGGGAGGAAAAATAGAAAAAACAAAAATTAATAGATGTGTGTGGGAAAGATTTATATATATTTATGAATAGCTACAGCTGGTAAAGCACAGTAGGAAAAGCAGTTGAATACATCCAAAACAAAATCCAAAAATATTCATCAAGGGCAGAAAAAGTGAGAAGGAGAAAAAAGAAACAACCTAAAATGAATGCTTTTCTTGCCCCCCCCCTTTTTTTTTAACAAGAAACACAAAGAGGAAAACTCTACAGCACTGCAAAAGGCTAATATTGAGGTGGAAGTATGTAGGGGGAATAAACCTTGTGATTTATAAGGAAAAATGAGAAAAAAATCTTAAAATGATTTTTTTAACAAGGAAAAGAAGAAAACTCCACAGCACCACAGAAAGCTAATGTTATGGTGGAAATATGTTGGGCAATAAGCAGCATGATTTATTAGAAGAAAGAAACTTATAATGATTTTTTAATATATATATCAAGAAAAACGAAGAGGAAAACTCCATAGCACCACTAAATGCTAGTGTGAAGATGGAGCTATGTTGGTGGAATAAGCTGTAATTTATAAGAGAAAGAAAGAAAAAAAGATGAAACAGGAAAAAAATAAAGAATTTCAAGATCATAGCTCTTGGTTGTGGAGTCTGCCCCTGTGGATGGGGTTGGGTTAGTGTTCTGTGATGCTTTCCTGGTTGGCGGAACTTGTGTTCTGGATGGAACTGGATCTCACCTCTCTAAAGGGCAGTGCAGTGTCCAGGAGTAAGTTTTGGAGTGTCTGTGGGTTCAGCATGCCTCTGGACAGTTGTAGCTTTCAAAGTGTTCAGTTCAGTTCAGTTCAGTCGCTCAGTCGTGTCCGAATTTTTGCAACCCCATGGATCGCAGCACGCCAGGCCTCCCTGTTCATCACCATCTCCCAGAGTTCACTCAGACTCACATCCATTGAGTCAGTGATGCCATCCAGCCATCTCATCCTTGGTCATCCCCTTCTCCTCCTGCCCCCAATCCCTCCCAGCATCAGAGTCTTTTCCAATGAGTCAACTCTTCTCATGAGATGGCCAAAGTACTGGAGTTTCAGCTTTAACATCATTCCTTCCAAAGAAATCCCAGGGCTGATCTCCTTCAGAATGCACTGGTTGGATCTCCTTACAGTCCAAGGGACTCTCAAGAGTCTTCTCCAACACCACAGTTCAAAAGCATCAATTCTTTGGTGCTCAGCCTTCTTCACAGTCCAACTCTCACATCCACACATTACCACAGGAAAAACCATAGCCTTGACTAGATGGACCTTAGTCAGTAATGTCTCTGCCTTTAAATATACTATTTAGTTTGGTCATAACTTTTCTTCCAAGAAGTAAGCGTCTTTTAATTTCATGGCTGTAGTCACCATCTGCAGTGATTTTGGAGCCCCTAAAAATAAAGTATGACACTGTTTCCACTGTTTCCCTATTTCCCATGAAGTGATGAGACCGGATGCCAGGATTTTTGTTTTCTGAATGTTGAGCTTTAAGCCAACTTTTTCACTCTCCTCTCTTACTTTCACCAAGACGCTTTTTAGTTCCTCTTCACTTTCTGCCATAAGGGTGGTGTCATCTGCATATCTGAGGTTATTGATATTTATCCTGGCAATCTTGATTCCAGCTTGTATTGCTTCCAGTCCAGCGTTTCTCATGATGTACTCTGCATATAAGTTAAGTAAGCAAGGTGACAATATACAGCCTTGATGTACTCCTTTTCCTATTTGGAACCAGTCTGTTGTTCCATGTCCAGTTCTAACTGCTGCTTCCTGACCTGCATACAGATTTCTCAAGAGTCAGGTTAGATGGTCTGGTATTCCCATCTCTTTCAGAATTTTCCACAGTTGATTGTGATCCACACAGTCAAAGGCTTTGGCATAGTCAATAAAGCAGAAATAGATGTTTTTCTGGAACTCTCTTGCTTTTCCTATGATCCAGCAGATGCTGGCAATTTGATCTCTGGTTCCTCTGCCTTTTCTAAAATCAGCTTGAACATCAGGAAGTTCACGGTTCATGTTAGGGGCGCCTATTTCTGCAACTGCTTCAAAGTGGTCCTCCTGTCTGCACCTCGTGTTGTGCACCTGCTACCTGGGCCCGCCCTCTGTACTGCAAGGGTTGTGTGCGCTGGCTAGGTTTGTCTGCTGCACCACTCTCAGTTTCACTGGGCCTGCCTGTCTGTTTGGGATCACAGTTTATGGCCTGTTAATGGGCTGAGAAGTACAGCTTTCTCTGTTTACTGCCCTCCAAGTCCCTGCTTTGCCTTTTTCCAAGACTCCACAGCTCCCCCTTGGGCTGGCCTATAAGGGAGATGCCCAGTGCACGGGAACTCCTGTTTCAGGTCTCTCTCCCTCCTTCCCTTAGGGCATAAGTTCCTGCCCAGAAATCCCCCTTTTTAAGTCTCCCTCTTCTCTCCGACCTCATTTCAGAGAGCTTAGCCTGCCTCCCGGAGGCCTGGGGTCTTCTGCTGTCACCTAGAGGTTGCTTTGTAGGAATTGTTCCATACTTGATGCGTTTTTGATGTATTTGGGGGGAGGCTGGTGATCTTCCCATCTTACTCTTCCTTCATCCTCTCTGATTCCTGAACTTAATTTAAATAGTTTTTTCAGGAAAAAGATAAAGATTTTAAATGATTTTTTAAACTAGTTTTCTTAAATTTATTTGTAATATATAGTTTTTCCATTTTACTTAGGCAGAAAGTTGTTCTACAGTGAGGTATAGTTAAACCATAAAATATAAATCTTAAGTTTTGAATAATTTCATCTTGAAATTTCCAGAAATATCTTTTCTTATTTTAGTGTTTTTAATCTATTTAATCCTGAAAATAATACAATAGAGTCACCAAATAATAATTCTTAGTGGTTTATGTATTTCCTAAAGAACATGGGTTTATTTCATATGCAATAAAAACTGCAAGTTTTAATTTTAACTAATTGATTATGTATTGGTTAGAATCATTACATACAAAATATCATCCCAACCTGGAAAATCTCTTCACAAGGTGAAACAGTTATGAACAGTTTTATAATTAAAAAGCATTAAACCAGAATTTGATGTGCCTCATAGTTGGAAAGAAACTGCCTAGTCACAAAGAAACCTCAGGCCTTTTACATAGTCAACCAAACAGGTTCTGCTGCAGGCATGTCTCAAGGTAATGGAGTGGGTAGCCATTCCCTTCTCCAGGTGACCTTCCAGACCCAGGGATCGAGCTCAAGTGTCCTGCCTTGCAGGCAGATTCTTTACCACTAAGCCACCAGGAAGACCAGATGAACGAGTACTGGTATTAAAGTAGGAGCACTTAGCACCACCACCTGTCACACAGTTTATCCTAAGTCCACTAAGTAGTTGGAGTGACCATTTGTGTTTGCTTTATTCTTATGAAAACTAAACTTTTTATATGTTTATGACAAGAAATAGTTTTGTATTTTGGTCAAGGTTTTTGCTGAAGTTAGGTGCCTGCCCTCCCACAGGAAATGGGAGAAAATATGCTATTAATATCTTCCTTGATGATTAATTACATTCCAAAGAACTGGCTCCCAGTACTGGAAAAAAGACAAGCTTGGGTTGTAAAGTGGGCAAGAGATTTGTCTCAGTTTTAAAAGGTTAACATACATTTCAAAGAGACAGATAGAAAAATAATGTACAAGCTTTTCTAAAGTAAGTACTCTAAGAAGGGGAAGGAAGGAAAGACTTTTCCCTAATTTTCAACAGAACTAATTCTCTCTTTTAAAAATTGTTCTTTGCCTTTACACATTACAACTTCAAATATAATGCTTTTTTATTAAAAAAAAAAAAAGAACCTGCAAGATTATAAAGACACTGAGACATTCAATGTATGTACCTTCTGGTGGCTTTTTAAATGAACAAAGAAAGATTTAAAACAATGATATACAAATATGCAATACCATTGCCTGATGGCTCCGTGGGTAAAAAAAATCTGCCTGCAATGCAGGAGACCGGGTTCCATGCCTAGGTCAGGAAGATCCCCTGGAGAAGGGAATGGCAACCCACTTCAGTATTCTTGCCTGGAGAATCCCATGGAGAGAGGACCCTGGCAGGCTACAGTCCACGGGGTCACAAAAAAGTCAGACACGACTGAGTGACTAGCACTTTCTTTCAACAGATCACAACTGCAGACAGTTATGACTCCTAGTACTTTCAGACCATGTCTGAAGACAATTTAGATATTCACAGCTAGAGTGGAGAATGCTACTGGCATTTAGTTAGTAGAGGCCAGGGATAATACAAATATGTTTGACAGTTCCTAGATTAAAAAGAAATGTTCATATACCTGACTGTCTTCTTTACTTTTACTGCTTTTCCTCATCAGCTTCCTACAGTTCATGGCAGGTACAAGGCACCCAGTAAACACTGATTGAGCTGAATGTTCTGAGAACATTTTTTGTAAGCTATATTGTTGTATATGAAATATATAATGATCCTGTCCTTGGCTTTTATTCATGTGAAATAAAAATATACCACATAGCCTCTAATGCAATTTTCATGACCATGTTACCCCTAACAACAGCATTATTCTTTATTTTCATTCTGTTTACTCTATTTGAAGACAATATAGCACAGATTTCTTCAGTCCCTGTCTATGTACAAGTTCTCAATATCAATGATCATGCTCCTGAGTTTTCCGAATACTATGAGACTTACGTTTGTGAAAATGCAGCCGCTGGTCAGGTAAGAATCCATCATAAATCGTCAATATCTAAACAGTACTTTGTATTATATAGAATAGCATTTTCTATGTATTCCTCTACATAGGAATGATATTAATATCTTTGAAATGATATTAATGAAAATAACCTTTATTTAGCTATATTAATTATAGGCTTTAATGTTTTAAGTTATGTATAATTTAAATTTCTTTCTTTCAAAAAATATGTAAACTTCAAATGTTCTATTTCCAAATTCCTCATGTTTGAAAAATCTCCTAACCCTTAGAATTTAATAGTAAATCATTTGTACTTTGACAATAAAGAAATTATTTTTTGTGGTTCTGTAAATAATTTTAATTAATTTTTATTATTCCATCCATCATGCAAATAAAGATAAAATGATATATAAAATACATCAGACATCAACAGATGAAATTCAATATGAAATGATTTATTAAATATATAAAAACTTAAGAAAGCATACTCATTTTGAAATACACTATCATTACTTCACAATGTTTTCACACATTTTCTTATATGGGGCTTACCTTTTTACATTTGTAAATGTAGAGTTTAAATTAGATTCTCCTTTGAGTATCTCAGTTCCAATACACAATAACTTTACATTTTTAGTTATCCTATTAAATCTCATAAAACATTTTTTTTCATAAAACATTAAAAAAAAAACTACTTTTTAAAATACTGAATAAATATTGCCGTTGTTTAGTCTCTAAGTCATGTCAGCCTCTCTGCCACTCCATGAACTGCAGCACGCCAGGCTTCCTTGTCTTTCACTATCTCCCTGAGTTTGCTCAAACTCCTGTCCACTGTGTCAGTGATGCCATCCAACCATTTCATCCTGCTTTCCCCTCCTCCTCTTGCCCTCAATCTTTCCTAGAATCCAGTTCTTTTCCAAAGAATCAGCTCTTCATATCAGGTGGCCAAAATATTGGAGCTTCAGTTTCAGCATCAGTGCTTCCAATGAATATTCAGGGTTGATTTCCTTTAGGATTGACTAGTCTGATTTCCTGACTGTTCAAAGAACTCTAAAGAGTCTTCTCTAACAACACAATTTGAAAGCATCAAAAAAAAAAAAAAAAAAAAGAAGTACTGACAAAACTATAAAACAAAAATTGAAGGTTACAAAAACCAATATAAATGTATTACTGGTATTGGTTTTGTTTTATTGGAGGTTTTTTTACTTAGATGATATATTCTAGTTGGTTTGAAATATATTATGCTGTTTTTATAACATATCTCAGAAGCAATAATGTAATAAATTTCATTTTCCTTTCTTAAAGTAAGTTAATACTTTTTAATTTATCAGATTATTTTATTTTGAAATTATTGTTTGAAAGACAATGAAATGATACCTTTGAGTATGCATATCAAGAAAAAGAAAGAAAAATTGGATAAACTACAAAAATTAAATCCCTATTTGGTAACAGGATATTTGTGTGTTCTAATAATTTGAAAATCTGAATGATGTAAACAGTGTTGGGAAGATGGTACATAAATATATTAAAATTCTCCAGTCTTTTCAACAAATTTTGCTGTAACAAATGGATAAGAAGGAAACAGGGAGGAAACGGAAAACTCCATCTAAACCTCATACTTTATACAAAGATTATTTTATAATGTATCACAGATTTAGACATAAACCTAAAACTNGGTACATAAATATATTAAAATTCTCCAGTCTTTTCAATAAATTTTGCTGTAACAAATGAATAGGAAGGAAACAGGGAGGAAATGGAAAACTCCATCTAAACCTCATACTTTATACAAAGATTATTTTATAATGTATCACAGATTTAAACATAAACCTAAAACTAGAGACAAGTAGAGGAGAAAACATTACGTTATGGCTAGGAAAGAGTTCTTAAATATGACACCAAAATACCAGTCCATAAGAGAAAACACGTATTTATTTGATGTAATCAAAATTAAGGCAGTGAAAATCCCTGTTAAAAGAATAAAAAAGACAATCTACAGAGTGGCAGAAAATATTTGAAAGTAAGAATGAAATGATATAACTGGTACTCAGTCTAATAGTCAAAATCTCCCTTAATACAAAAACACATTTGGTAGTATATTTTAAAATAATAATGAGAATAAAATCTCTGCTTCCCATACTATTAATTCATAGTGTTTCAAAGCTTAGGTCCATACAATAATACATATAATTCATACAAAACAGAGTTAACAAAAAGAAGAAAATATATTTGAGAACATAAGATTATCTAGTAAAGTGAGTAAAGTGCTGACAAATAAATAAGATAGAATTTTAATTTTTCTGAAAGCATTAAAAAAAGAGAGAAGAGGAGGTTGCTGTTCAACACGCGTAATGTTTCCATTAAGCTGGGGGAATAAGCCTGTGACATTGTCACTATGGTTAAAAATGTGTTAAGAGGGTGGATCTCATGTGAAGTGCTTTTGCCACAAAGTTTTTAAAATGTAGAAGAGAAAGAGGTAAAATTAATTTTAACATTTGACAGAATATGATGATTTTCACATGTAATAAAAATATAGGGAAATATTTTATGTATTTTCTCATACTATGAAAATCACTCTTGTTTCATTTCCCACAGGCTCAGACAGCTGGACAAAATATTGTGTTAAAAAGGTCTCCTGTATCTATCTGCTTTGGGTAGATAATACTATCACTGTAGGAAACCAAAATGCCAGAACAGTGCTCTCTATTCTGAAGGAAATCAGACGCTCCCTTAATGACCTATGTGGCTAAGCAGAAGTTTTATTTCTGTTCCTTATGGGCAAACAGCCAGGATGGGGCAGAAAGAGTAAAACTTTTCAGGGGGTTACAAAATATGAATATAATAATTGAGCTGACATTAGGGCAGTTTACCTTTTCTGTTTGGTGTAAATAGTTACCATTTTTCAAATTAATGATTCCGATTATCTTGGTTGATACCAAATATCTTTCTCAGAAGTAAAGTAGAATAGCAGTAATTTTTAGGTTCCTTCATACCAATACACAGTCTAATGTAAAGACAGTTACATTGTCTCCATGTAAAAATTTTCTTTTGCCTAAATTTCTGTGATCCCACAGTGTAATCCCTGGTTTTCTCTTCATCTTCCTTTCTTTCTCCTGTCCCTTACCTTTTTTTTTCAGACTCACTCTTTCTGTTATCCACAAAATGTCTCAATTACAGTTTGTATGCAAATGACTTCTAGATCTTTATGCCAGTTCTTTCTCTTATATTTAATGCTGTAAATCCAAATAATTAGAGAAAATTTCTACAGTTTTCTACTGGAATGTAAACAGTGGTGATAGAGATACTCTTGGCCCCAGCCATCATGGGACACCCAGACCTGAGATGACTTCGCATGTTCCAAATGCCAATGAAACATTAAATGGATATCTTTGGGATATTCATTATATACATTCATAGTTTAAATTTATATGTGATGATTTTCTGTGAACTTTTATAATGAATTTTATTAAAAGTTACAAAAGTAATTTATCAAAAGGAAATGAGAAAATATTTATTGAGATAAAATCTAAGACTATTTCATTTTTAACAGAATAAATGTACATCTACACAAGTTAATGGCAAAACATTACATTTAACGTAATTTAAATACATCTAATAAAATTTTGTGAAACCTTTTTTTGAAAAGTAGTTCTGCCTTTGTCTGTTGTCAAAATGTTAAGATATCATGAGCTTCTCAATATTTTTTCCTTAAAAACATTCTAAACAAAGAAAGAAAACAAACTACAATTTTCTTGTAGCTCTATTATTTGATTAGCACTTTGACCTTTAGAACAGATGTTCACAATCTCTTTGAATACTAAATGTGTATCCTAAAAATAAATAAAAATAATCCTAAAAATTTATATCTCCATATTTAACAAAAATTATTGGAGTATAGTTGATTTAGTGTTGTATTAGTTTTAATTATACAGCAAAGTGAGCCAGCCGGTGCTCCAGTGGCTAAGAATTTGGGCTTCCATTGCAGAGGGCACAGATCTGATCCATGACAGGCATGCATGCTAAGTTGCTTCATTCATGTCCCACTCTTTTTCATCCTACAGACTATAGCTTGCCAGGCTCCTCTGTCCATGGGATTCTCCAGGCAAGATTACTGGGGTGGGATGCCATGCTCTTCTTCAGGGAATCATCCCAACTCAGGGATCAAACCCGTGTTTCTTACATCTTCTGCAATGACAGGTGGATTCTTTACTGTTCGTGCCACCATCCTGGGAACCAAGACCCCACTTGCCATGCAGTGTGGCCAATAAATAGATAAACGTTTCTCCAAATTTTAAACTTAGAACATGAAGTGGGAAAGACAGAATTCAGGATATTAGACTTCCAAGCCCATAAGCTTCATCCTGGCTATACAAAATCTTGTAATAACTCAAAAGCACTATCCTGATACAATGCACATTTATTATTGTAGGCAGGGATTGAATAAAAATGTTTTATTTTACTAGGTTATTTAATTAACACTCCATGATTTTGATTTAATTAGGAATGTGTTATAAGGGAAAAGATAAATCAATGTATAGAAATAATGTACAAACTCCATTAGTTTCACAAGGTTCTTCATGCATGTGTAGAGATATCCTTTGAAATATAAGATTATAAATCATATCTGTCATCTTGCAACTAAGGATATTTTTGTTTGACACATTGTTAAAAGCAATTTAATTCTAGAAAATTCAAAATAATAACTTCTATAGTCAATTTACTTTAATTTCCAGAATTAATCACAGTCTCACTATTTGATCTTGACAGCACATCTCTTTTTTGACAATAATTAACTACTTGACTGACACTTTCACGTCTTGAAAGCAAAGGACTAATTGTGAACTGATTTGTTCCTAGTTGCATTATTTCACTTTTTGATGACATGGAATTTACTTGACATGGAATACCTTTGCTCTAATCTTCTGGGTGAAAGGAAATCTTGTACATCACCCCTAAGCTTTAAATACACTACTCCTAAAATCAATTTATAAACTCATTACTTTAACAAATACTCAAGTAAGACAATAAAGTTTATTACAGTTATGTCTCCAATATATGCAGGAACTACTTAACTTCAGCAAATCGTAATGGTTAGTATTCAGATAAGAGAGAGAAGGAGAAAAGGACAGAAAGAAGAAATCCAGACAGGAAGGATCGGAGGATGTTTTCTGACAAACTTAGCTTATGGAAATCATCTCATCCATTAATAAGAATTTACTTTCTATGTAATATCAACACATTCTTTTGAAAGGAGCAAGTAAACATGTTTTTAACCTCAAAAAATATTTTCATATTTTCCACCAATGTTGAGATATCCTCTGGAATATCCATAACGATTTTGGTAAAGCAATTTTAATAGAAGCTAATAATAATTTAAAATAATAATCAGAATATTATAGAAAGAATGATCAAAACTTATCCTTATTTTTTTTCCTAGGAGATTCAGACCATCAGTGCAGTGGATAGAGATGAATCTATAGAACATCACCATTTTTATTTCAATCTATCTGTGGAAGAAAATAACTCTAGTTTTGCAATCATAGATAATCAAGGTAATGCCATTCATTTATAATAGCTTTCTATTCATTCTTCAAGATCCGGTTTAATTTTAAGAAAATTCATAGCATTCCTTTTCATATTGTTCCTGCAATATGATAGTGTTGAGAAATTATTCAAAGAGTGGCAATGGAAATGGAAAACAAAGCCCAAAGTAGCATTCTGGGAATAATATCCTCATTTCCCACTGGATTTCTTTAAATTGGAAGCACTTCTTCAAGTAATTATTGGCTATAAGCCCTTTAAAAGTCTGAATGACCTTGAAAATATAATTGAAGTTCCTCTCATGTCTTCATATCTGGAGAAGAAAATTATATATACTTCCCTGGTAGCTCAGACAAGTAAAGAATCTGCCTGCAATGAGGGTGACTCAAGTTCAGTCCTGGGTTGGGAAGATCCCCTGAAAAAGGGAATGGCAACTCACTCCAGTATTCTTATCTGGAGAATTTCATGGACAGAGGAGCCTGTGGGACTACAGTCCTTGGGGTCCCAAAGAAGTGAACACAACTGAGCAACTAATGATCAATGCAAAGAAATAGAGGAAAACAACAGAATGGGAAAGACTAAGATCTCTTCAAGAAAATTAGAGATACCAAGGGAACATTTCATGCAAAGATGGGCTCAATAAAGGACAGAAATGGTATGGACCTAACAGAAGCAGAAGATTTTAAGAAGAGGTGGCAAGAATACACAGAAGAACTGTACAAAAAAAGATCTTCATGACCAAGATAATCACGATGGTATGATCACTCATCTAGAGCCAGACATCCTGGAATGTGAAGTCAAATGGGCCTTAGAAAGTATCCTTATGAACAAAGCTAGTGGAGGTGATGGAATTCCACTTGAGCTATTTCAAATCCTGAAAGATGATGCTGTGAAAGTGCTGCACTCAATACACCAGCAAATTTGGAAAACTCAGCAGTGGCCACAGGACTGGAAAATGTCAGTTTTCATTCCAATACCAAAGAATGCTCAAAGTACCACACAATTGCACTCATCTCACAGCTAGTAAAGTAACAGTCAAAATTCTCCAAGCCAGGCTTCAGCAACACGTGAACCATGAACTTCCTGATGGTCAAGCTGGTTTTAGAAAAGGCAGAGGAACCAGAGGTCAAATTGCCAACATTTGCTGAATCATGGAAAAAGCAAGAGAGTTCCAGGAAAACATCTATTTCTGCTTTATTGACTATGCCAAAGCCTTTGACTGTGTGGATCACAATAAACTGTGGAAGATCCTGAGAGAGATGGGAATATAANAGTCCCGAGACCCTGCAGGTAAACCAAGGGCAACCTCAAAGTCAAGGGCATGAGTCATATTGAAAAGGTGGAATGTCAGGTTCAACAATAGTCAGCAGTTTCCTGTGAAAGTTTCATGAATATGTGTTTCAATTCATAGATTGAAAAATTATTTATTAGCTCCCTTTCTATTTCAACTGTATATCTCAGCTTTATTAAATTATTGTTCCTGGATTCAGGCACAGTGAGCTTATTTCAGGAACACTATTTCAATTTATTTAAATGTAAGATTTACCTAAAACACTGCCTAATGTATTTGTCTTTTGATAATATTAATAACATTACTTCCTGTTTGTTTCAGTTCCTGTAGATGAAATTCTGAACAGATACATAAGATCTGAAATTGTGTAAAGGTTGATTATGCATGAAACACACTTTTCTCCAAAAATTTTTTAAAAAGCATTCTGAAATTGTTCTATTTCTACACAATTTTTTTTCAAGTTTCTTAGTCTTTTTTTTCAGAATATATAAGCAATGTTTATTTTTTTAATACTTTATTCTATTTTACAGTACTGTATTGGTTTTGCCATACATCGACATGAATCAGCCACAGGTGTACACGATCTCCCCATGCCGAAGCCCCCTCCCACCTCCCTCACCACCCCACCTCCCCGGATCATCCCGTACACCAGCCCCAAGCATCCTGTATCCTGCATTGAACATAGACTGGTGCTTCATTTCTTATATGATAGTATACATGTTTCAGTGTCATTCTCCCAAATCATCCCACCCTCTCCCTCTCCCCCAGATGTCAAAAGTCCGTTCTATACTTTTGTGTCTCCTATATTGTCTCACTTACAGGGTCATCATTACTATCTTCCTAAATTCCATATATATGTGTCAGTATACTGTATTGGTGTTTTTCTTTCTGGCTTACTTCACTCTGTATAATCGGCTCCAGTTTCATCCATCTCATTAGAACTGAGTCAAACTTATTCTTTTTAAGGGCTGAGTAATACTCCATTGTGTATATGTACCACAGCTTTCTTATCCAATCATCTGTTGATGGACATCTGGGTTGTTTCCATGTTCTGGCAATTATAAATAATGCTGCAATGAACATTGGGGTACATGTGTCTCTTTCAATTCGGGTTTCCTCGGTGTGTATGCCCAGCAGTGGGATTGCTGGGTCATAGGGCAGTTCTATTTGCAATTTTTTAAGGAATCTCCACACTGCCCTCCATAGTGGCTGTACTAGTTTGCATTCCCACCAACAGTGTAAGAGGGTTCCCTTTTCTCCACATCCTCTCCAGCACTTATTGCTTGTAGACTTTTGGATCGCAGCCATTCTGACTGGTGTGAAGTGGTACCTCATTGTGGTCTTGATTTGCATTTCTCTGATAATGAGTGATGTTGAGCATCTTTTCATGTGTTTGTTAGCCATCCGTATGTCTTCTTTGGAGAAATGCCTGTTTAGTTCTTTGGCCCATTTTTTGATTGGATCGTTTATTTTTCTGGAGTTGAGCTGCATAAGTTGCTTGTAGATCTTTGAGATTAGTTGTTTGTCAGTTGTTTCGTTTGCTATTGCTTTCTCCCATTCAGAAGGCTGTCTTTTCACCTTACTTATAGTTTCCTTTGTTGTGCAGAAGCTTTTAATTTTAATTAGATCCCATTTGTTTATTTTCATTTTATTTCCAGTATACAGGGAGGTGGATCATAGAGGATCCTGCTGTGATGTAGGAGAGTGTTTTGCCTATGTTCTCCTCAAGGAGTTTTATAGTTTCTGGTCTTAGGTTTAGATCTTTAATCCATTTGAGTTTATTTTTGTGCGTGGAGTTAGAAAGTGATCTAGTTTCATTTTTTTACATGTGGTTGACCAGTTTTCCCAGCACCACCTGTTAAAAAGACTGTCTTTACTCCATTGTATGTTCTTACCTCCTTTGTCGAAGATAAGGTGTCCATAAGTGTGTGGATTTATCTCAGGGCTTTCTATTTTGCTCCATTGATCTATATTTCTGTCTTTGCTACACAATTTTAAAAATATTTTATATTGATACAATTGATTGATGTGAACATACCAGTGTTATGACTCAAAAACCTGATAAGTTTGGAATTTCTGAAAATAATATGATATAACAAAGCACAGATTGTGAACCAACTTTCTGGTTTTGAATGCCAGCTTTTTGTTTCCTAGGCATGTGATTTAATCTCTCTGCACTTCATTTTCACCATCTTTACTAGAGCACTATAATAAAATATGGGTATCACAGCAAATCAATGAATATATGTAGAGCTTTTAGAAAAATGACTAGTACAGACTTTGTAGTCAATAAATAATAACTTAGAAAGAAATTATGCCACAGAATGTGTCTCAGTGGTAAAAATCAAACCGCCTCAGTGTGCTTAACTTCCTCTAACACGGATCACTGGTTCCTGAGATTGACAGAGGCACGTAGATTGGAAAATCTTATTTCTCATCTTTGTTCCATTTTCAATAAAGAAAAAAAATAAAATTTTGTCATAAATTGATCATCATATAAAGTTTACTATATTTCTCTGATGTTTTTCCACTCTAAATCATCAACCAGTTAAGACTGCTATACTGCCTTATTTTTTGCAAGTCCCTTTGGTAAATTTTCAATGACAAATATATCTTTGCTTTATAATCAGAAAACTGAAGCTTTTGCCTTGAGCTTGTAACAAAAGCAAGAATTTATAGCTTATTATAAATAACATACTATTTAACAATATTTTATAATGTAATAGATAACATTATATATTTAATTATAGTATGCATTAATAGTATAAATGTAACAATATTTGATAATGTGTTTCAATACAAATAGAATGAATATATAGTATAACATTATTAGGCATTATTGTTTATTTATAATATAGTAATACAAACCAGTCCATTCTGAAGGAGATCAACCCTGGGATTTCTTTGGAAGGAATGGTGCTGAAGCTGAAACTCCGTACTTTGGCCATCTCATGCGAAGAACTGACTCATTGGAAAAGACTCTGATGCTGGGAGGGATTGGGGGCAGGAGGAGAAGGGGATGACAGAGGATGAGATGGCTGGGTGGCATCAGGGACTCGATGGACGTGAGTCTGAGTGAACTCCAAGAGATGGTGATGGACAGGGAGACCTGGCGTGCTGCGATTCATGGGGTCGCAAAGAGTCGGACACGACTGAGCGACTGAACTTGAACTTAATACAAATATAAACATGCATTATATTTATAATGGAAGTAATATGAAGCCTTAATAATATTGTATTTGCGTTAATGTTCTGATACGCTTTGTTTCATAGGGTTTATTTTTCTGAACCTCAGTCTGAAACAACGGAGGAAACAAACGCTGTTTCCTGAGAAAAGTGAAGAATTCAGAGAGAATATATTCAGATACGATGATGAAGGTGGTGGAGAGGCGGACACGGAGGCCTTTGACATTGCGCAGCTACGAGGCAGCGCGGTAATGCGGGGCCACAAGCCCCGCAGACACGCCAGGGCGGAGATGCGCAGCCTGTACAGGCAGTCTCTGCAGGTCGGCCCGGACAGTGCGGTGTTCAGGAAGTTCATTCTAGAAAAGCTGGAAGAGGCTGACACTGACCCCTGCGCCCCACCTTTCGACTCCCTCCAGACCTATGCTTTTGAGGGAACAGGGTCCTTAGCTGGATCCCTGAGCTCCTTAGACTCCGCAGCCTCTGATCACGATGAAAATTATGATTATCTTAATGAACTGGGACCTCGCTTTAAAAGATTAGCGTGCATGTTTGGTTCCGCTATGCAGTCAAAGAATTAAGGCTTTTTTCATTAATATATATTTTTAAAAAATGCTAATGTATGTTTGGGCAAACTGGTAGTCGCTTGGTGAAAAGCTGTTTACTTCAGTTCCCTGGGAAAAGAAAGAGACGCAACTTATACTATTCTCTGATTTTCTTGGAGTTAACATCCCATATCGTCCCTGGCTGCAGATAAGGGAAGTGAAGCTAACTGCAGACTCTCTCTAGCAGGCCCCTGAAATACTCTTTCAGACTTTTATTTTTAAATGCCAAATACAAATTCTCAAAATTTTTGACTGTTTAATGTGAAAAGGGCAATGAACTAGATCGTCTTAATTATATTTCATTTATTCACATTGTAAATCTTGCAAAGTAAGAGTAAAATGTTTCTGTGTGTTAACTTCCTGATACTCTACAGAGAAAAACATATAGGAGAATCTGGGTGGTTATATACAACTTTAAAAAACTATTTTCTATGAATATGCAAGCTTATGACTGAGAGTCTATGATTCATTCCAGTTTGATATTTTAAAATTGTCTTCAACACCACATTTTAAAACTGTTTTCAAATTTAGAAAGATGCTTGGTATTTGTTTATGAATCAAAGATATAGTGTAAATTTATATTCTCTTTGATATTACAGCTTTATAGAAAAAAGGTCATAGACTATGTTTAGGAGATCTTCATAAGTTATTTTCTTATGTATTCCAAATACTTCTTTATCATGTCACAATGCAATCACAAAGTACATATCAATATTTCTCAAGATTAAATTAAAACTTTTTAAAAATAATTGTGTGAAATTTTTTCATTTTAATTTTTAATTTTATTGCTACTAAAATGATAGAAGTAAGTGAAAGGAGTACTGGGTTCAAACTGGAATTAGTATTCATCCTAAATATTATGATCAACTGTGCTGCTCTTACTGTGCATAAAACATGATAAAATTCTCAGCATTTCCTTTTTTATCGATGCTTAGACTGTAACTGATTCTTCTACGTCATTTTTTTATTATTCAGTATAAAATTAGGTGCAATAGTTACTTTTATTGTAACATTATGGAGGAAATATGCTAAGCTGCTGGACATAAAGCTTGAAGGTAACAGATAGTAAGATAATAAAACACTGATTTTAATCAGCCTTGTAAGAATGATTCTTGTTCTATCCGAATCAAAGTGAAATTCAAAATTCACAGGCTGAACAGAAAGTAGTGAATACTGTGTGCTCAAAATTGCTATATGCGTTCATTTTTTTATTAATAGGGTATGAAACAACTGAACCAAATTGATCATATATGTTCAAATCAAATATTTCAAATAATTTTGAGCTGAAGTTGGAACAGTTGAATACCTACAATCTCTCTGTATTTTGAGATATAAACATCCAAACCATGTAATAGAAGGTAATTTTTTATCAATATCAATCAGGTATCATTCATATCATTTTGTGTCAGCAATACAGATATAATTTTACAAAAGCCTGAGAAAATCAGACTTGAAATACAACAAGTTTGGAAGATATTAAAAGTAGTTGGAGAGGACATAAACTGTAGCAAATCCTTGTACATGCATATCATTATTTACTTAGGGAAAAGTAAGAACAGTAAATAAAAGAAACTTCCAGAAGAGCAAAAACATGCAAGTAAAAAAAAGTATGGGTTGAGAGAACATTTACATTCCTATCATATTGACATAAAAATTGAAAAAGTATAGTTACAGACATTTTCATGAATCATTCCATGAATGGCTGCTCCCTGTATTTAGAAAATAGTGTATATAATCTTGGTTAAAGAAATTGAAAGTGTGATAAATAGCAGGTGAAGCAATCCATGGAAGATAGATTAGAAAAAAAAAATAGAATCTTTGGGGCTCACAGTTAGTTTTGTCATGGATGGAAGCCTTATAAACAGCTTATCAACTTGGAAAAACACTTTATAAAAATGCACATTGATGCAATATCTGCATCAATAAGGTTTAATGTTTGAGTCCAGTGGCATTAAGCAGACGTGTTAACATAAATTCTGGTTTAATTAATGATAGGATTGTCAATCATAGCATACATAGAAAAAGATGTTCAGGGATGGATACCCATATGTTAGTCTAAAAAGTGTTCTTTTAAAATTATATATAAAAAATACANGAAAAAAGGTCATAGACTATGTTTAGGAGATCTTCATAAGTTATTTTCTTATGTATTCCAAATACTTCTTTATCATGTCACAATGCAATCACAAAGTACATATCAATATTTCTCAAGATTAAATTAAAACTTTTTAAAAATAATTGTGTGAAATTTTTTCATTTTAATTTTTAATTTTATTGCTACTAAAATGATAGAAGTAAGTGAAAGGAGTACTGGGTTCAAACTGGAATTAGTATTCATCCTAAATATTATGATCAACTGTGCTGCTCTTACTGTGCATAAAACATGATAAAATTCTCAGCATTTCCTTTTTTATCGATGCTTAGACTGTAACTGATTCTTCTACGTCATTTTTTTATTATTCAGTATAAAATTAGGTGCAATAGTTACTTTTATTGTAACATTATGGAGGAAATATGCTAAGCTGCTGGACATAAAGCTTGAAGGTAACAGATAGTAAGATAATAAAACACTGATTTTAATCAGCCTTGTAAGAATGATTCTTGTTCTATCCGAATCAAAGTGAAATTCAAAATTCACAGGCTGAACAGAAAGTAGTGAATACTGTGTGCTCAAAATTGCTATATGCGTTCATTTTTTTATTAATAGGGTATGAAACAACTGAACCAAATTGATCATATATGTTCAAATCAAATATTTCAAATAATTTTGAGCTGAAGTTGGAACAGTTGAATACCTACAATCTCTCTGTATTTTGAGATATAAACATCCAAACCATGTAATAGAAGGTAATTTTTTATCAATATCAATCAGGTATCATTCATATCATTTTGTGTCAGCAATACAGATATAATTTTACAAAAGCCTGAGAAAATCAGACTTGAAATACAACAAGTTTGGAAGATATTAAAAGTAGTTGGAGAGGACATAAACTGTAGCAAATCCTTGTACATGCATATCATTATTTACTTAGGGAAAAGTAAGAACAGTAAATAAAAGAAACTTCCAGAAGAGCAAAAACATGCAAGTAAAAAAAAGTATGGGTTGAGAGAACATTTACATTCCTATCATATTGACATAAAAATTGAAAAAGTATAGTTACAGACATTTTCATGAATCATTCCATGAATGGCTGCTCCCTGTATTTAGAAAATAGTGTATATAATCTTGGTTAAAGAAATTGAAAGTGTGATAAATAGCAGGTGAAGCAATCCATGGAAGATAGATTAGAAAAAAAAAATAGAATCTTTGGGGCTCACAGTTAGTTTTGTCATGGATGGAAGCCTTATAAACAGCTTATCAACTTGGAAAAACACTTTATAAAAATGCACATTGATGCAATATCTGCATCAATAAGGTTTAATGTTTGAGTCCAGTGGCATTAAGCAGACGTGTTAACATAAATTCTGGTTTAATTAATGATAGGATTGTCAATCATAGCATACATAGAAAAAGATGTTCAGGGATGGATACCCATATGTTAGTCTAAAAAGTGTTCTTTTAAAATTATATATAAAAAATACAATCAGATTTTAGCAGATAAGTTGCAATTTTCTAGAAATTATACTCAGTAATATTTCAAAAAACTANAAATATGCTAAGCTGCTGGACATAAAGCTTGAAGGTAACAGATAGTAAGATAATAAAACACTGATTTTAATCAGCCTTGTAAGAATGATTCTTGTTCTATCCGAATCAAAGTGAAATTCAAAATTCACAGGCTGAACAGAAAGTAGTGAATACTGTGTGCTCAAAATTGCTATATGCGTTCATTTTTTTATTAATAGGGTATGAAACAACTGAACCAAATTGATCATATATGTTCAAATCAAATATTTCAAATAATTTTGAGCTGAAGTTGGAACAGTTGAATACCTACAATCTCTCTGTATTTTGAGATATAAACATCCAAACCATGTAATAGAAGGTAATATTTTATCAATATCAATCAGTTATCATTCATATCATTTTGTGTCAGCAATACAGATATAATTTTACAAAAGCCTGAGAAAATCAGACTTGAAATACAACAAGTTTGGAAGATATTAAAAGTAGTTGGAGAGGACATAAACTGTAGCAAATCCTTGTACATGCATATCATTATTTACTTAGGGAAAAGTAAGAATAGTAAATAAAAGAAACTTCCAGAAGAGCAAAAACATGCAAGTAAAAAAAAGTATGGGTTGAGAGAACATTTACATTCCTATCATATTGACATAAAAATTGAAAAAGTATAGTTACAGAAATTTTCATGAATCATTCCATGAATGGCTGCTCCCTGTATTTAGAAAATAGTGTATATAATCTTGGTTAAAGAAATTGAAAGTGTGATAAATAGCAGGTGAAGCAATCCATGGAAGATAGATTAGAAAAAAAAATAGAATCTTTGGGGCTCACAGTTAGTTTTGTCATGGATGGAAGCCTTATAAACAGCTTATCAACTTGGAAAAACACCTTATAAAAATGCACATTGATGCAATATCTGCATCAATAAGGTTTAATGTTTGAGTCCAGTGGCATTAAGCAGACGTGTTAACATAAATTCTGGTTTAATTAATGATAGGATTGTCAATCATAGCATACATAGAAAAAGATGTTCAGGGATGGATACCTATATGTTAGTCTAAAAAGTGTTCTTTTAAAATTATATATAAAAAATACGATCAGATTTTAGCAGATAAGTTGCAATTTTCTAGAAATTATACTCAGTAATATTTCAAAAAACTATTTAAATTTTTTTTTCTAGTCTCAGAGGTGTTGCAAGAATACAGCTGTATCCCAAGCGAAAGACATGACATTAAGATCTCATTTTTGTAAATTTTAATAAAGGTAAATCAGTGTGGATACTTATGGAATAGCACAGCTTCACACTATTACCTGCACTACAGTGTTCTTGCCTGGAGAATCCCATGGACGAAGGGGCCTTATAGGTTACAGTTTATAGGGTTGCAGAGTCAGACACGACTAAGCAACTAATACACAATGGTGGAGACCTGGGTTCGATCCCTGGGTCGGGAAGATCCCCTGAGGAAGGAAATGGCAATCCACTCCAATACTATTGCCTGGAAAATCCCATGGACAGAGGAGCCTGGTAGGCTACCGTCCATGGGGGTCACAAAGAGTCAGACTGAGCGACTTCACTTTTCTTTCACTTCATTAACTTAGAGGTTGATGCCTAAGTCTTAAACTACTGGTGGTTGATACAGGAAGATGTTAAAAGCTTTTATAAGGATCAGAAAATATTAGGCGTATTAGTTCACTAAGCCCATGGCTTGAGCCTGTCAGATCTGAGTTTGCATTATTGCACTTTCATTTAGGTAACTGTGTGAACTTTGTTGAACTGAATAATCTTTCCATGTCTGAGGTTGTGATTGTTAAAGTGAGGTCCAATCTACCTATTTCACATAGTTGTTATGAAGAATAAGCAAAACAGGAAGAGTGTGCAGTACCAGACAAAGCGCAAGAGCTCAGAAAATGACAGCCTATCATCACAAGGCTAACACGGCTCTGCTGGAACGCACAGATCCCTTTCTTTTCAAACACTGAATGATCCCAAGGGCTTCCCAGCCCATTTGAAATATAAGTCAACTTTCTGACCTGACATACAAGGTCGTGTATCATCCTGTGTTCTGCTTATTTCTGTGTGCTCTCCACTCTTTCAATGTCATGCTCAAGGCCTGAAACAACCTTTCTCCAAACATTTCTATTTTTCATTCCCTCACTTCTTTCAAGTCCATGATCAATTCTGACTTCCCCAGAAAGACCTCCTGGTCCACTCTCCCCCAAATGTGGGTCCCTTGCTTTGCTTTCTTTCCATCAGATCACTCAGTTACTTGGTATTTCATTATATATATATGGTACTTGCTATTGTCTTTATCCTTTTGTTACAATGTAAAGCCTAATTGGACAAGAAATTGTCTGACTTTTTCACTTGTTCTTGTCTGAAATAGCTTCTGGAACACAGTATGTGACCAATAAATATTTCTTGAATGAATGCAGTAATGAATTCCAATCTATTTTTCTTGGTCATGTATTATAGAAGCAACCTTAACTTTGTTGAATATTAATATGGAATTAAAGTATTTGTCAAATGAGATTGACACTGGGTAGTTCTAAGATACAAATAATATTCCAGAACTTTGAAAATACCCCAGATTTTAAAAATCTTTCTGTAAATTATGAGTTTGTTATTTTAACTTGTTTGTACTTAATTATATCACTTCCTGTTGTGGGGAGGGGTAATGGCAGTTACCCGGCATGGTTGAAACACATCCTTTGAGGATTGCTGCATAAATTCTCATATGGATAAGTTCCCATGAAGTGTGATGTGCAGGAAAACATTTGTGATGCATGGCAATTCTGCTTCACATGTTAGAAAACAATCTGGGAACAAATGTATTGTTAAGTTCACAGGGCTACACAAAATCTTCAAGGTAGCTTCATGTTCTTTTTTATGATATAATAGGCATCACGTATCAAAGACACTAAAAGCTGGGAGACACATTAGCGAGAGAAATGTAGGAAAGGATTATGTGGCTTTTTTTTCTTTTTCTTTTTTTTTTTGGCCACACTGAGCAGCATGTGGGATCTTAGCAACCTGACCAGGTTTGAACCCATGCCCCTTGCAGTGGAAGCCCAGAGTCCTAACCACTGCACCACCAGGCCAGTTCCATATATGGTTTTTTATATATCTACTTATGTCTGTCTTCTATATCTGCATACCCATCCAACCATCCTTCCATCCACATATCTATCTATCTTCTGTCTCTTGACTATTATCTATCTCCTCCTCCAGGAAATTGTAATTTCACAATTACACTAGAGATAGGCATCTCAATCACAGGTTAGATCCTTGGGACCTGTTAGCACTTGTTGTTGTCTTCTTATCGTAGAGAGCGCTGAGGATGGGAAGCTGCCTGGTATGAAATGGCAGGGAGAGAGGGCAAGAGTTGGACAAAATGCAGTTCCTACCCTTGGATAAGGCTGCTGCTACTGCTGCTAAGTCGCTTCCTTTGTGTCCGACTCTTTGCAACCCCATAGACGGCAGCCTACAAGGCTCCGCCCCTGGGATTCTCCAGGCAAGAACACTGGAGTGGATCTTTGACAAGGCAAAACTGTGTAATTTCCCAGAGATTAAGTCATTGCACCTGTAGATATTTTGCACAGAAGGAAGAAGCTTCGGGAGCTTAAATCAGTCATTCAAAGACTGTGTGACACAGCTAAGGAAAAACAGAGACCTCTGGTCCTTAAAACGTCTCCGAATCCCCACTGCATGAAATCCAGAACAGAGGGGCAGCCATCATACGTGCCTGTCTTCAGTCAGGACTCTGGCTGTGAAGTTCTGATAGTGCCAGTCCTTTGTCTTTCACCTTTCCATCCCTACCCAGAAACCAGAGGTCCTGATGCACAGAGTGGAAGAGGAAGAGAGACAGAGCCATCTTGGCCAAGGTGGGCATAACAAAGATCAATGGAAATGTCTCTTAAAACTGAATAAAATAAAGCATGTTCATGATGTTTCTTTCACATTGCAAACTAATCAATAAAGTGGATACATTAAAGTATCAAATCCATTTGGCATTTCATGTAGTTTGAATAATTTGAAATTCATCTTGCTAGTATGAAGCATTAACAAAATACAAAAAAGTAATATAATTGATAGTTTTCTTAGGCCACTTAAAAGCATATTATAATAGTTTACAGAACTTTATTTTATGCTATTTCTTGGTGCTTATTCATTTTAATATTTAAATTGTGATCCGTTCTTTAGGTTTTGCAGTGTTAAGTGGTTTATCTCAGCCAGACATAAGGCTGGACATGGAAATGACCATATATTCACGATGACACAGAGGTACAAATCTGTAGAATGTTTTGCCCTAAAAAAAGGGTAGAGATGATGTATGGAAAACACATGTTTCTGTAATATTGCTTCATTTACATGGTAAAGAGAGTAAGTGGTGTATGAAGTACATTTCACATTGTTTTCCAATTGCTACTGTTTCTTTCTTGTGTAAACTTTGGAAGTTACTTAAAACATTGTCTTTTGGTAGCTCCATCTGTACAGTGGTAACATTAAGGATATATACCTCATCATATTATTAGAGGAAGTAACCGAAATAACACATATAAAGAATTAATTGAGATTAAAGGAGTAC
>SJYW01045253.1:497223-510515 GCA_006410735.1 Raphicerus campestris
CTGCAATTCATGGGGTCGCAAAGAGTCGGACATGTCTGAGTGACTAAACTGAACTGAACTGAATGTATAGGGAACGTGACATTATAAATTGTTGTGATTGTTAAAAATAATTATTATTATAATTATATGAAGTTAATCTTTAGGAATGCTCATAGACTCATCTTACTCTGAAAATATTATGGGCAAAAGGAAATGAAGTGGAAATGAGTGAAGATGGCTGAAAGCTATCTACAAACTTCCATTTATAAAATAAGTTCTGAGAATGAAATGCACAGTATGTTGACTATAGTTAATAATACAAAAAAAAAAAAAGTGAGAAGAATATGAATTAATTTAGGACAATATTTAGCTTGCTGTTACTTCTTGCCTGCCCATTTTGACCCTTCCATGGTAATGTGCTGTTACTACCAAAGGAAAAATTAATTGCTCGAGTTATACATTATGTATGAGATGTTCTGATTGAACATCCCTCCTCTGTGACATTTACTTGGAAAAAGATTTGCTAAATTAAGTAGTAACCGCACTTGGTGGCAACTTTTTCTGGGTGTATTTGTTTTAGGGGAAAAAAAAAACATGAACAAAGAAAGGGTTGATTTTGCTTACTTTTGTAACTGATGAAAAAGTGAAATTATTTCTATGTTATGTTAATACTGGAACTACACAGAAAACAAAGTAAATGGGCTAAGGGCTCCAAGAAAAAGCTTTCATACCTTTTGTAATACCTAAGATCTGATACCCAGAGTTCTAATTTTATATTAAGAATTTAAAGTACAAAGCAGATTGTTCTCATCACTCTGAAGATACAAAATGAAAAGCTGCACCTTGGCTGCTCTCTATATTCCACTGTCTTTTCTCATTAAAAAATAAAATAAAATAATGACATGTTGCCATATATTCTCTGATGAAAACGTTTTTGTCATCTTTTTCTCTTCTATCTATTCTTAGGGCTCAGGCAAGTTTTAGCCAATTATCCAGCTCTTACTGACACCTCAGTTTTCAGAAACTTCTTTCTCATCCCAGAAGACCTCTGCATTATTCTGGAAGCTTCTTTTGCAGAGCTAATTATCTAAGTTTAACTCTCTTTAAAACTTAACACATACCTGCACTTGACAAATTCAATTTACACAGAATTCCATCCATCACTTGAAAATGTCAAGTTTCAGGAACTAGATAAATAAAATTAGAATTTCATAAATCTTATATTTATTCATACTCACCCATCACCATATATCATTAATATAATTTGTCCAAATAGCACAGTGTTTAAGAACAAACATTTCTCTGTCTTTGTAAAGTATTCTACAGTCATGTTACTTTATCTTTTAAGTAAGTACTTGAAATTGAAATCTGTACCGAAGAACATGCTGGGAAAATGTGTTAACTGTGCAAATCCTATGTATTTCTCACTCTTGTGTTCACTCACCTTCTGTAAATAAATAGCAAACATCAAAGACTTTATCCACTAGTATCATCTACTGAACAACACCATGTTGAGTGCTGAGCAATGAATCCTGATTGGAATCCTAACAAATGCTATATGTGTGTCCTCACCTGAAAAATAATGATGAGCAACACATTGAGGTGGAGTTGAGGTTGAGTTGACTGTGACCTGAGTGTCAGGCTGGCACCCAGGTGAGACAAGGTGCTGAGTCACTTCCCTCTGTGCTTCGAAAAGGAGCCACTGCCTCTTACTGATCTTCATTCAGTTACACTTCTGGCCAAAACCAAGAAAGTATTCATGATGAGATTTGTATTTCAAATGTTTCTGGATATGACAAACAAAGCTATTCCTTTAAATCTCACTCGCTCTTTTTTTTTTTTTTAATTGCAGTTGCATTTTCAGGTGTTATTCTAAGTGCTGCTTTAAGTGTTATCTCATTTAAATCTCTATTAGCAAAGTAAGGTACAGATATTATTCCTAGCATACTAATAAGGAAACTGGGACAAAGAAAAACTGATTTGCCTAAAGTCATACACAAGATCAAGTTGGTTCTAGATTCCAAGGTTTAATCCATCATACCATATTAGCTCCTAAATCTGTGTCACTTCCTTAGATTATTAATCTGGGGCTTTTTCATTTGGTTACTGATGATTTGTTACTTTAGATGATATGGTAATATTTATAAGTACACATGGATAGAATAAAGAGCTGTTTAGTATTCTTTTTTCAAAACATCTTTAGTCATTTTTATGTTATTATTACTGAAACTGAGTTTCTATCAAAATTAAATGGCAAACACTCTTCCTATTATTATTACATATCATTCCTTATTGCTACTAATCAACCATAGAAATGACACATTCAAACCATATGTGAGAACAGAAAAAACCTTGATTATTTAAGGATCTGCATTCTTAAATGATTGTTCTATTAAACTGGCATAAAAATGCAGTATATTAATTTACTTAATATGACATATTTTCCCTCTGCATATTAATGATCATCCACAAAGGGCATACAAATAAATAATTGTGTATATGTTGTCATGAATAGCAAGTATGTAAGAGCAAAAGAAAGAAAGGAAATTAGGCAAGAATATGAAAAAGCACTAAATTCACACTGGGCAATTCAGAGAAACTACTCTTTATTTGCATTGCTTGTTGTCACATCCCCCTGCGCCTTGGCTGTTTTTTGTTTGTTTTCCTATGTGGGTATTTTCTGTATCTTTTAAAACTTAGAATGAGTTTGATTTTTTTCATAATTTAATCCTCAACCAGAGAGAGGGATTAGCTATTTTTAAGCAATGACTTTTGAGATTCACAGAGACAGAGAACTGAACCCAAGCCTCACAGGATTCTTGAATTATTCTGATGTGTTTGGGTAGCACAAAGAAAGCTTTCATAAATAAAGACACATGGTTCCCTGATGCATTTTTCAGCAAAATGATCTCTGCCCTAGGAACAAAAGAAAGATAATAAGCCTGACATGTTCTTTTAATTCTCCTCTTCTGATATCAGAGTTCATGGTCTGTATTATATCAAAGAATGTAGTTCTCCTTGATTAAAGAAGACAGCAACTGACCAAGGGATGACCTGAAATACCGAGATAATAGCCACCGTCACTACTGAGCACCAGGTCATCTACCGATTTCTCTAGCACACATCCACTTCACTCAGGATAAAAACAAAATAGAAGTTTCCATTTTATCTACAGTGGCTATTCTCCATGTTCTCTTTCTACTCTCCTTATGGAAAGAAAGTAACCTAAAATCCTTCTTCTTAATATTTTTAGAGTAAATATTAAAGCATGGTGGGCAGTTATTAACATTGAATCATTACTGAATCATTGCCAAGCAGTTAAAATGCCTGCTTCTATTGATGAAATAAAGCTTGACTGATCTGGCAAAGGCAAAGTAGATATGACATCCATAAAGTCTGCCCCAGGAGGGGGTGCATTCTACCCACTTTTTAGGTTGGATGGGTAGAATTAAATAGACTATGGGCCCTTCTGTGTTTTTGTGCCAAAGCAAAGATTATCATTATTGGCTCAGAGGAAGAGAATATAATTGAATATGTATGAAGAAGCAGCACCAACCCACACGGAATTTTATATTACATTAAAATCCTAAATTTTTCTTGTGATTTTCAGTTTTAAAATGTTTGGTTTGCAACATTAATAAAAACTATCAGAGCTATTAAAATGCATAGATAATTAGAGCTAGAAGTCATTTCTTAGGTTTCTATGAGTGAACCAACTTAGTGTATTTAACATTCGGGTGGCAGAAGCGTTTCTGCCCTTGTAAATCATTTGCTGTCTTATAATGTATTCTTTTTTTCTAAGTAAATTGATTGCACAAAGCATGTGGAACCTTGGGATTTGAACTCAAAAAGCCTTGTAGGGGAAGAGCAATTCATTTCCATGCTGAGTCTTCTTTTGCCACATGCCTTACACTTCTAAAAGCCAAATGTTACATTTTGTGGCATGTATGCTAATCCCTGAGGCAGGTTGCAGCTCATAGTTTACCTTCCCTAATCACTTCCATTGACTTTCACACTGTCTACAACATTAAGTTAATCAGAGTATTCCATCATGACCTCTAATTGCATTTCTGAAAGGTAGGATACTTAAATGTATCAAATATGTTAAACATGGCATCAGTTCCACTGAGAGACTGGGAATCTCAGCAACATCAAACCTTTATAAAGCAACCCAAGGTGCCTCTCTTCTTCAGACAGTCCTTTCATTCAAGCAGAACTGATCTGAGTTGTGGCTTTTACAATTAGCTTTTGACTTAAGACATTACCCCAGGTGAGAGAGGATCTGAACAAGTAAAAGAGGACCAGTATAACAATGAATTTTAAAATGACATACTTGTACTGCTTTGCATTAGTAATAAAAGAGTCAAGCGATAATGGTTTGGAATATGCAGGTATTTAGTAGGTATTATTTGGGAAAAGGTACTATATTGTTAACANGAGGATCTGAACAAGTAAAAGAGAACCAGTATAACAATGAATTTTAAAATGACATACTTGTACTGCTTTGCATTAGTAATAAAAGAGTCAAGCGATAATGGTTTGGAATATGCAGGTATTTAGTAGGTATTATTTGGGAAAAGGTACTATATTGTTAACATTGTTAATCTTTTCAAAAGTTAAATCTCATACAGTTAAACCACTATTAAACTACTTGTAAGTTACAATGACACTTAAGTCACAAAAATGTCATTCACTACTAAAAGTAGGAGGAAAATGTGAAAATGCATATGTTAAAAGATTTTGTTACTTAGCAATTATTTTCTTCAAAAGATCCATTTGAATATTACTATTAAATGTGATAGCTACATGATTCCTATATTGTTACTTTTTTAGGATGATTTGGTTCTAGTTTACTTGGTGTCATGCAGTGAAAAATTGTTGTTGTTTAGTCACTAAGTCATGTCCAACTCTTTTGCGACTCTTCTGTAGCCCACCAGGCTCCCCTGTCCATGGGATTTGCTAGGCAAGAATATTGAAGTAGGTTGCCACTTCCTTCTCTAGGGGATCTTCCCAGCCTAGCGATCAAATGTGCATCTCCTACATTGACAAGTAGATTGCTTACCACTGAGTCATTAGGGAAGCCCAGCAATAGAGCAACCCATAGTAACATACATCATAAGGGGCAGAAGTCACACTGTAAGATAGTGAGAATCCATACTGCTGTTCTCATCCTTGGTTCTTTCTAATGACATATAGACAGCATATTTATTCAATTTTCCCTTTTAAATCCTAATCAGTAAGTATTTATTGAGCACTGATTATATGCCTAAGTGTCTTTAAAACCAGAAAGAATGACACAAGGTCTCTTAAGACCCCAAATATACTCTGAACAAGAGACAGCCATGCAGCTCCAGTTCTCATAATCTCAAAGAGGCCCCCCAGGACGGGGTAGGCCAGGGAGATGTGGCAAGAAAACTTTCTCTAAGCAGGTAATATTTGAACTGGGCTTGAAAAAGATTGATAAGGAGGTGATTGTTTATATGATGTTTGTAGATCATGTGAACANCAATCTCAAAGAGGCCCCAAGGACGGGGTAGGGCAGGGAGATGTGGCAAGAAAACTTTCTCTAAGCAGGTAATATTTGAACTGGGCTTGAAAAAGATTGATAAGGAGGTGATTGTTTATATGATGTTTGTAGATCATGTGGACACATGTACCTACAACACAGTGGAATTTCTTCAGAAGTTAGAAACTTTGGTGACACCCTTTAGCTTGCAGGTGCATAAGCACTGCCTCAAAGCTTGTAGATAAGTAGTGGTAACCAAGTGTGGTGCAAATGCAAACACTAGGTAGGGAGCCTAACTGTAAAGCAGAGAAGGAACATGGTTGCATAACTCTGCAGGTGCTATTTATTTGCAACCAATGTTGCAATAGAATTTGACTCATGTGGCAACTGTGGTCACAAATGTCTCTCCCAAGAACACTGTGAATGTACTCTAATTTTTAAACCATTTTATATTTATGTTTGCTATATTGCTTTTAGATTCACATTTTATTTTTTGAGTATTAATTACCTATGTTTTAGGACTTTCCTGGTGGCTCAGATGGTAAAACATCTGCCTACAATGAGGGAGACCTCGGTTCAATCCCTGGGTTGGGAGTTCTGAGACTGTCTTCTGGTGAATGATACTAGAAATGAAGATTTGGGGAATAAGAGTGATTATTGCTACTGAGATAATGGTTTTTCTTTTTTCTTTTTCTTTTTTTCCTTTTAGGCTCTTGGGTATTGCCATCGCGACTCCGTAGGTGTGTTGGTTTTTCAAGTTGGGTGTTTGGGGAGCTCATCTCTCGGGTGTCTCAATGAACTTAACCCACTGAGTAAGTCGGGTGCTCCCTGTAGGTTAGAACCATTCTTTGGGAAAAACTACCGTTTNAAGATTTGGGGAATAAGAGTGATTATTGCTACTGAGATAATGGTTTTTCTTATTTCTTTTTCTTTTTTCCTTTTAGGCTCTTGGGTATTGCCATCGCGACTCCGTAGGTGTGTTGGTTTTTCAAGTTGGTTGTTTGGGGAGCTCATCTCTCGGGTGTCTCAATGAACTTAACCCACTGAGTAAGTCGGGTGCTCCCTGTAGGTTAGAACCATTCTTTGGGAAAAACTACCATTTGAGTTTCCTCCTGATTGTGGGTTGCGTTCTCCCTACTGTTGTGTTGTATTTTGAAATTGTGGCCCTTCTGAATTCTAGTGAGTGGGCGACAAATCTTTCTTAAAGGCTCAGAGGGTAAATATTTTATCCTTGCTCTGCATATAGTGTTTATTGTAACTTCTCAATGTTTGCTTTTATAGAGTAAAACAGTCACAGATGATACATAAATTAGGGCACGACTATGTTCCAATAAAAATATTATTTGTAAAATCAGGCAGCAAGCCCACAGGCCCTAGTTTTCTAACCCTTGTTTTAAGATAATTGCAAATCCAATCCAATTCCAGCTCCATATTAGTACTTTAGTGCTTTAAGTAATGATTTTTCTCCCAGTGTCCTATGAATTAAGCAATCTGGTGTGGAATTTGCCTGGATTATGCATGAAGAACAGCTTTTATATAGATTCTATCATATATTGTCAAGTAATTATAGTCTCCTACTTCAGTTTATTCATGTGAAAAAAATCAAATATAGCAATACCTCTATGGCAAAGGAGGACAGAGTTGAGGAAAACAAATGAAATTGTCCTACCTTCCCTATGCCTATTTTAGTAGTTTGTAGGAGCTCATTAAANTCTCCTACTTCAGTTTATTCATGTGAAAAAAATCAAATATAGCAATACCTCTATGGCAAAGGAGGACAGAGTTGAGGAAAACAAATGAAATTGTCCTACCTTCCCTATGCCTATTTTAGTAGTTTGTAGGAGCTCATTAAATATGCCTGCTTTATACACTTGGTCAATTGTTGAGGATCAAATTAGAAAATGTATCTGAAAAATATAGTACATGATGTGATACTTGATATTTAAGGGTTATTATAAACATAAGAGAAGACTCTACACATGGACATCACCAGATGGTCAACACTGAAATCAGATTGATTATAGTCTTCACAGCCAAGGATGGAAAAGCTCTATACAGTTAACAAAAACAAGACCAGGAGCTGACTGTGGCTCAGATCATGAACTCCTTATTACCAAATTCAGACTTAAATTGAAGAAAGCAGGGAAAACCGCTAGACCATTTAGTTATGACCTAAATCAAATCCCTTATGATTATACACTGAAAGTGAGAAATAGATNCCTCACAAACATATATAATATATATATGTTTGAAACTGAACATATATATATGTTCAGAATATATATATATATATTCTGAAAAGAACTATCACAAAATCTGCATTACTCAGAGGTATCAGTAAAATATCACAAGACAGAATTTCAAGTTTGTTGTTAAGATCCAAATGCGTTTTTTTCTTTTTTCCTGAATTTATGTCCTAATCTTGCACTTGCAAAGCATCATTTATAGGTCTGAGTATGTGCCTACTGAAGTTTGGTTTTTATCACTCTACATAAGTCAAAAGGTTTAAAGTAATTGAAGGAATTAAATATATAAGAATTATTGGAAGATTTGATTTATAATAGTCTAGTAGAACATTTTCTAGGAGAGGTTTTAGGAAATGAAAAGAGTTATCAAACTAGCAGGAAAATGCCCATGATCATAGATGCCTATAGCAGAGGATAGGAAATTTGCAGGAAAACTTTATTAAAGCCTAAAGAGTTGGCAGTATATTACTTCCTCAGAACCCTGTGGGTCCTGCCCACCCTGAATGGAATAATTGCCTTTATTTTTCTCTTTCATTTTCCGGGTCTCACACAACTACTTCTTATCAGTAGATTTAAACCTGAAATAATGCAGACGGGGGGAGTTTCAGCACATTTCTCACATCAGGCACAACTGGGCCAGAATCAGACAGAAAAATAGAAACCTGAATTTTCTACAGGTAGGTGTTTAATACAAGAAATGATAACCTTAAAANTGGCCTGGCCTGCTGCGATTCATGGGGTTGCAGAGAGTCGGACACTACTGAGCGACTGAACTGAACTGATAAACACAGATAGTAAACATATTTTGTTCTTTATAGCCAGGTACATGTTTTCTGCAGCTTCCCTGGTGGCTCAGTGATAAAGAATCCTCCTCCCAATGCAGGAGAAGCGGGTTCCAACCCTGGTTTGAGAAGATTCCCTGGAGAAGGCAATGGCAACCTCCTCCAGCATTCTTGCCTGGAGAAGCCCATGTACAGAGGAGCCTGGAGCTCTATAGGGCACTGGAGTCGCAAAGAGTCAGACATGAACTAGTAACTGAACAAAATATTATCTAAGCTTCTAACTGGGCATATTCCTGTGGACTGAAACACTATCTGATCAGTTAAGCAATTGATCAATGATTACTTTTTTATCCCTTGTCCTCTGTTGTTAAAGGAGATGCTTTAGCTCAGGTTAAAGGAGATGCTTATAGCATAGCTTTTGTCATTCAGCTCTGTTTTAACCTGCATGCTTCAGAGAAGATTGTATGACTTTGAAATAACCTAGATTTTCAGCATTTAACTCTACAATTCATCCATAATCTCTCCCAATGCAGCCATTCCTTTGAATGGACACTTTTCCTAAAGTGATTATCATATACAGTACTTCTCATAAGATACAGATCTTGTTTAAGTAGTGGCCATCCCTGTCATTTCTTTGAAACAGAAGACTGTAAATCATTTTTTCTTATATAATTTAACAGTGAAGTAGGTTTAATGCTTTGCTTAAGAATTATGGAAAATTCTCTAAAACACAAATTTGTCAGGGTGGAACTACAATATATTTATGGGCAATTTTATTTTGAAAAATAGTCTAGTGTGAATCAGCCTTCCTGATTTCAAAATTAATACCAGTGGAGTATATTCTGAAATAGTTTTAAAGCACTACCCTCTCCATCCACAGTCACTTTTTGAGAAACTTGTAAGTGCAGAGAGAAGCACATTTAGAAAACGAACTAAATGCAAGTCACTTCGTTTGTAAAGTCCCATAGTGACACTTTACAGAACTTAGGAAGATGGAGTGGTCACTTATCTTTTTATCTCTAGTTAGCTTAGATTTTAAAATTCTTATCTGTTGCTCCTTTCTGAATTGATCCTAGTTTATCATGCCAGAAAGTTATCTCTTTAATAATCACAGAACATAATACGGAGTTGCCTGCTTAATAGGTCATCAATGAAATCATAAATTAGACTCTTAAGATAGGTATAAATTATCTTTACAAAATTTACTTATCCAAAAAGAGAAATAGTTAGAGTTGGGCTGAGAGAAATGATTGCTCTTTTGGGGTCATAACAGCTTCCTGTTTCAAGTTAATAAGAATTAAATGAACTGCTGCAGCTTGTGTGCTACTGCGCATTTATATTGCATGACTTTGCATAAATGTTATTTTTATATGGCCTCATGTCAAACATGAGAACAAATGCCAAGCAGGTGAAAGAACTCCTGTGACTTCTTATAAGCTAAAGATTTGGATTTGACAAATGTCAAAATAAACTTAAGCAGCAAACTAAAGTCACTAGCCAAAGAGAATTTTCAGCAGTATATGATTTATTCTTTGAAGCTCTCAGCTTTATTGAATCTGATCAAATGATACAGTGTCTTCTGTTTTTTAATTGAAGGTTCAAACCAATGTTTTGAGAGCTTAAATTTCACTGTTAACCTACAAAAGATTATTAGTATTGTACTTTAAGGTATCAATTCTGGTGAGATATCCTCACAAACATATATAATATATATATGTTTGAAACTGAACATATATATATGTTCAGAATATATATATATATATTCTGAAAAGAACTATCACAAAATCTGCATTACTCAGAGGTATCAGTAAAATATCACAAGACAGAATTTCAAGTTTGTTGTTAAGATCCAAATGCGTTTTTTTCTTTTTTCCTGAATTTATGTCCTAATCTTGCACTTGCAAAGCATCTTTTATAGGTCTGAGTATGTGCCTACTGAAGTTTGGTTTTTATCACTCTACATAAGTCAAAAGGTTTAAAGTAATTGAAGGAATTAAATATATAAGAATTATTGGAAGATTTGATTTATAATAGTCTAGTAGAACATTTTCTAGGAGAGGTTTTAGGAAATGAAAAGAGTCATCAAACTAGCAGGAAAATGCCCATGATCATAGATGCCTATAGCAGAGGATAGGAAATTTGCAGGAAAACTTTATTAAAGCCTAAAGAGTTGGCAGTATATTACCTCCTCAGAACCCTGTGGGTCCTGCCCACCCTGAATGGAATAATTGCCTTTATTTTTCTCTTTCATTTTCCGGGTCTCACACAACTACTTCTTATCAGTAGATTTAAACCTGAAATAATGCAGACGGGGGGAGTTTCAGCACATTTCTCACATCAGGCACAACTGGGCCAGAATCAGACAGAAAAATAGAAACCTGAATTTTCTACAGGTAGGTGTTTAATACAAGAAATGATAACCTTAAAATTCTGTTAAAATGCTGGAGGAGTCAGGGCCTGAAAAATTATTACTAACTCTTAATTTCATTTTTAGATTTTAAAAAATCAGTTTTGCAGAAATAAAAGAAACTTCAGACAATAAAAGCAGCAAACAGGGAAATTATCAAGAAAACACTAGGAGAGCTACATAACTTCATGTCTTCCAAAGCCCAAGCTTACACCTGAAACTCTGCAGGAGACACAAATGCTTTCTGCTTCTATTCTGCCTTCCAAACTGGCTTTGCTTTTCTCCTTTTCAAAGTTTCACATTGGTAAAACCGCAACCAGACATTTGCCCTGTTTCCTGTCCATAATTCAGCAAGGGCCGGAAGATGATGGTGATGATTACTAGTTGAAATAGGTAGTTTTCCACAGTTCTTACTCACTCATATCCAAACTCTCATCAAATTATGTGGATTCTACTTGTTATACAGATCTCAAATGCATTCACTTATCTCCACTTTTCTCCTTATCCTCCTGTTGTGTGTGTGTGTGTGTGTGTGTGCTCACTCACTTGTGTCTGACACTTTATGACCCTATGGACTGTGTAGCATGCCAGCATCTTTGTCCATGGGATTTCCTAGACAAGAATACTGGAGTGGGTTGCCAATTCCTCCTCCAGTGGATCTTCCTAACCTAGGGACAGAGTGCATGTCTCTTGTGTTTCCTACATGTACATTTCCTAAATTCCTACATTTGCTACATTGGCAGATTTTTTTTTTTTTTAACTACTGAGCCACTTTGGAAGTCACTGTCCTCCAGTTACATGCCATCATTCTATCTCACCTGGACTATCACAATGATAATTAACTGGTCTCTTCAATTCACTTGCTAAATCATGTCTGACTCTTTGTGATCCCATGGAATGTAGCCCACCAGGCCTCCCTGTCCATCACCAACTCCTGGAGTTTACCCAAACCCTTCTCCATTGAGTTGGTGATGCCATGAAACCATCTCATCCTCTGTCATTCCCTTCTCCTCCTGCCTTCAATCTGTACCAGCATCAGGGTTTTTCCAATGAGTCAGTTCTTCCCATCAGGTGGCCAAAGTATTGGAGTTTCAGCTTCAGCATCAGTCCTTCCAATGAGTATTCAGGACTGATTTCCTTTAGGATGGACTGGTTGGATCTCCTTCTGTCTAAGGGACTCTCAAGAGTCTTCTCCAACAGGACAGTTCAAAACCATCAGTTCTTCAGTGATCAGCTTTCTTTATAGTCCAACTCTTACATGCATACATGACTATTGGGAAAACTATAGCTTGACTAGACAGAATTTTGTTGGTAAAGTAATGCTTCTGCTTTTTAACATGCTGTCTAGGTTGGTCATAGCTTTTCTTCCAAGGAGCAAGCATCTTTCAATTTCATGGCTGCAGTCACCATCTGCAGTGATTTTGGAGCTCCTCGCCCCCACCAAAAAAATAAATAATAAAGTCTGTCACTGTTTCCATTATTTCCCCATCTATTTGCCATGAAGTGATGGGGCCGGATGCCATGAATTTAGTTTTCTGAATGTTGAATTTTAAGCCAACTTTTTCACTGTCCTCTTTCACTTTCATCAAGAGGGTCTTTAGTTCTCTTTATGCCAGAAGGGTGGTGTCACCTGTGTATCTGAGGTTATTGTTATTTCTCCCAGTAATCTTGTTTCCAGCTTGTGTTTCATCCAGCCTGGCATTTTTCATGATGTACTCTGCATATAAGTTAAATACGCAGGGTGACAATATACAGATGACGTACTCCTTTCCCAATCTGCAAGCAGTCTGTTGTTCCATGTCCAGTTCTAACTGTTGCTTCTTGATCTGCATACAGATTTCTCAGGAGGCAAGTCAGGGGGTCTACTATTCCCATCTATTTAAGAATTTTCCACAGTTTGTTGTGATCCACACAGTCAAAAGATTTGGCGTAGTCAATAAAGCAGAAGTACATATTTTTTCTGGAATTCTTGTTTTTTTGATGATCCAGCAAATATTGGCAATTTGATCTCTGGTTTCTCTGCCTTTTCTAAATCCAGCTTGAACATCTGGATGTTCATGGCTCATGAACTGTTGAAGCATGTTTTGGAGAATTTTGAGCACTACTTTGCTAGCACGTGAGATGAGTGCAATTGTGTGGTAGTCTGAACATTCTTTGGCATTGCCTTTCTTTGGGATTGGAAGGAAAACTGACCTTTTCCAGTCCTGTGGCCACTGCTGAGTTTTCCAAATTTGCGGGTATATTGAGTGCAGCACTTTCACAGCATCATCTTTTAGGATTTGAAATAGCTCAACTGGAATTCCATCACCTCCACTAGCTTTGTTCGTAGTGATGCTTCCTAAGGCCCACTTGACTTCACATTCCAGGATGTC
>SJYW01045253.1:516953-533607 GCA_006410735.1 Raphicerus campestris
ATCTCATATTAATTCCATTTCTCTGCAAAACTTTGACTAATACAATGTTCTTTATGATTTCAAATGTACTTCTAAGTGGGGGCATGATGAAAAATTCAGGAATAAAAGCAGAGCTAGTTCATGAAGCATGCATGCTATATTGAAAATTTTTGAGGAGTTTCTCTAGAGCTGCCTTAAGTTACAATGAGATAATTTTGATAATTGTATTTAGCTTTTAGAATTATTATTTCAACTGTACTCTACAAAATGTGCTGCATTTTTAAAGGTAGATCTCTGGAAGGTGAATTAGATTGAGAATCTCTTAGAAAAGAGTTGATGGTGTTCATCATAGGAAAGTTATACGGTGGTCTCAAAAAATGGGATGTCTAACATACAGATGGCTAACAAACATACAAAAAGATGCTCAACATCACACATTATCAGAGAAATGCAAATCAAAACCATAATGAGGTACCATTTCATGCCAGTCAGAAAGGCTGCCATCCAAAAGTCTACAAGGAATAAATGCTGGAGAGGATGTGGAGAAAAGGGAACCCTCTTACACTGTTGGTGGGAATGCAAACTAGTACAGCCACTATGGAGAACAGTGTGGCTATTCCTCAAAAAACTAGAAATAGAACTGCCATATGACCCAGCAATCCCACTGCTAGGCATACACACTGAAGAAACCAGAATTGAAAGAGACATGTGTACCCCAGTGTTCATTGCAGCACTGTTTATAATAGCCAGGACATGGAAGCAACCTAGATGTCCATCATCAGATGAATGGATAAGAAAGCAGTGGTACATATACACAATGGAGTATTACTCAGACATTAGAAAGAAAACATTTGCATCAGTTCTAATGAGGTGGATGAAACTGAAGCCGATTATACAGAGTGAAGTAAGCCAGAAAGAAAAACACCAATACAGTATACTGACACATGTATATGGAATTTAGAAAGATGGTAACGATAACCCTGTATGCAAGACAGCAAAAGAGACACAGATGTATAGAATAGTCTTTTGGACTCTGTGGGAGAGGGAGAGGGTGGGATGATTTGGGAGAATGACATTGAAACATGTATAATATCATATAAGAAACTAATCACCAGTCCAGGTTTGATGCAGGATACAGGATGCTTAGGGCTGGTGCACTTGGATGACCCAGAGGGATGGTATGGGGAGGGAGATGGAGGAGGGTTCAGGATAGGGAACACGTGTACAGCCGTGGTGGATTCATGTTGATGTATGGCAAAACCAATACAATATTGTAAAGTAATTAGCCTCCAATTAAAATAAATAAATTTAAATTTAAAACAAAGAAATAAACAAAAAACAAGAGCAAGGTTGGAACAGAAAAAAAAAGAACATAGGATGTCTAAATTTCCTTTTTATTTAGGAATCAATTATTTATATTGACAGGATTCAAAGTATGATCCTAAGAGTGGGTGGGTAAAGAAGAGAGGGTGAATCATCCTTATTAAGATTATAGATATTTATACTGAAGGTAAGTTTTGGGTGGAGAGAAAGATGTGATGATAAATGGGAGAAAATGACCAGAAAGGTGGTAGACAGAAGTGATAGGAAGGGTGAGAGTTCAATGGGGGCGAATTTCCGGTATAGAGCAGTGTTACAGGGATAAGTGGCATATGTTATAGGAGACACACACCTCAGGGACAAGGCAGGAAGAGGGAAGTGTTTCTGAACAGTTTGATAATTTAGTTGCTTTTTCTATGAAACAGAGATTAAAAGGAGACTGTGGACTCTGTTCATGATTTAAATATGCCACATCTTGGGTCATCATTATTGCTAAAAGGGGTATGAGTTTCAGAGTTAAAAGTGAAAGTGTTAATCACTCAGTCATGTCCAACTCTTTGTGATTCTGTGGACTGAAGGAGCCTGTTAGGCTCCTTCATCAATGGGATTCTCCAGGCAAGAATACTGAAATGGGTTGCCATTTCCTTCTCTGGTGGATCTTCCTGACTCAGGGATTGAACTGGATCTCCCACACTGATGCCAAATAAATGTTGGGTAAGTGAATAAATCAGTGAACTTACTGCCACGTGTTTCTTTCTTTTAATCTAATAATTTAGGTTATTCCTTTTGATCTAAAATTGCATATAGTGGCCTCATTGATACATGGAAAGTTCTTATAAATGGTATTGAGAATTATTATTGTCCACATAATGGAAAGCACTTGAAGGCAATCTGATATTGGAAATCCTCTAAAAGTGGTTCCATTCAGTTGCTCAATAGTGTCCGACTTTTGTGACTCCATGGACTGCAGCATGCCAGACTTCCCTGTCCATCACTAACTCCAGAAGCTTGCTCAAGCTCATGTCCATTGAGTTGGTGATGCCATCCAACCATCTCATCCTCTGTCACCCCCTTCTCCTCTTGCCTTCAATCTTTCCCAGCACTAAAAATGGTGCCCAGTTTGTATAGCAAAAATATTGGCTATTAATATTTAATTTGGGATTTCAGTTTGAAGTTTGAATTTAATCACAAATATGAAAGGAAGATTAATGATAATTTCTTTAGAGTTAAGGGATACTTTGATATAGTATGGCTACTGAAGCAATTTACAGTAGTGAATAGCTGTTCATGTTTGCAGTGAAATAGAAAAAACTGCCTCAGTTAAAACATGGAGCTGATCTTTATATAAAATTCTCACATTCAAATCTTTTATGATGAGAATTCAATTTTAATTACATAAAATGAATTCCATAAAATACAAAGTGAACAAACATATTTTTCATTTTAATAAAAAGCATTATAACATGATGGGAATTGAAATTACTTTCTAGGGAAAACTATCACCTCATAGACTGAGTATGCAACCAACCAAGCTATATCCAGCTTGAACAAGTTTCTCTATGCCTTGTTTTCTCATAGGTAGGATATAACTAATAAACCTATAACCACTTAGTGACTTAAAGTACGTTAAGCAATTCACATGATTCCTGAGAAAAATAGTTTTATGAGCATTAGTTGTTTGATGGAGACTTGAAAATGAATTATGTTTAAATTCACCAAATTATTGCTTCATTTATATATGTTATTTGACTATTGTGTATAAGGCACTATTCACCCCAAATTTTGTCAATCATGGTGTTTATTTCATAAACCTAATCAGATTAATTTAATCTAAATATAAATGAAGTGTAAGAACTTGAAAGAGCACTCAATTTTCCCCCGTTTTTATTTTAAAAATTTGCTATTTGAAGTATATTTGATTTACTATTAATATATTAGTTTCAGTTGTACGGCATAGTGTGGAGAAGGAAATGGCCACCCACTCTAGTATTCTTGCCTGGAAAATCCCAAGGATAGAGGAGCCTGGTAGGCTACAGTCTATGGGGTCATGAAGAGTCGGACACAAGAGAGCAACTTCACTTTCACCTTTTCACTTTCATGCATTGGAGAAGGAAATGGCAAACCACTCCAGTGTTCTTGCCTGGAGAATCCTAGGGACGGCGGAGCCTGGAGGGCTGCTGCCTATGGGGTGGCACAGAGTCGGACACGACTGAAGCGACTTTAGCAGCAGCAGCATAGTGATTCAGTATTTTTATAATTATACTCTATTCAGTTACTAAAAGATGTGTGTGTGTTAGCCGCTCAGCCCTGTGGGGTTGCGACCCCATGGACTTTAGCCCACCAGGCTGCTCTGTCCATGGGATACTCCAGCCAAGAATACTGGAGCGGGTTGCCATTTCCTTCTCCAATTACAAGATAGTACCTGTAATTTTCTGTGGTATATGATATATCCTTGTTGCTTACCTATTTCATGCATAGTAGTATGTATCTCTTATCCTCATACTCATAACTTGCCCTTTCCTGCTTCCCTCTCCCCACTGATAACCATTAGTTTGTTTTATCTTGCAGCGAATGTGTTTCTATTTTGCCATATATATTTGTTTATTTTTTAGATTCCATGTATTAGTGATTATACATTTTTTTTTCTTTTTCCCTCTGTCTGAGTTATTTAACTAAGCATAACATTGCCTCGGTCCATCCGCATTGCTACAAATGGCAATATTTTCTTGAAAACTAACTCAGTTTTAATCATCTGTAATACTTAAAGAGAGAAAAATGTAAACCTCCCTTAAAACTGACCAGTCACTTTTCTAGTGAAAATAAAGCTATTTCTTTCAGTTATATAGTATATTTAATGTAAAACTTTAAGAACTTAGGTTTGTAGAAAAATCATCAAATAAAGAGAACAAAGAACAAATTTTAAAAAGTGTATTTACTATTTTATATAAAAATTTAATTGTGTTCTGCTGTGAAAATAATGTCTAGATAAGAACAAATCCCATTCCTCTGAATGTGATAATTTTAGTAGTGTTATTCAAGCATTTCTAATAAAAACTGGTAAATAATTCATGGTACAAACACTGCCAACTTGCAATAATTTTTCTTTATCTCAAATTTATTTACCAAGAAGCTGAAAAGTTTTGACTTGCCAAAAATAGAGAAATAGCAATATTAATGATCCTCTCTCTTCTAATAGGGAAAAGTAGAGCCAAAACATTGTCACCAGGACCAATGTGTGAAGTATGAATTTAGGATTTTTCAGTTTTGGATTAGTAATGGGCCCAATACAATCATATTGAAACTCTGAAGGCAAGTGAATTAATAAGATGCGTTGCCCCCCATGATTTGCTGAAAGGCACACAAAGCCAAGTAGATGGGATGGGAGTACAAGTTTTCCATGTGTAGGCCCTTCGGATATCAGGAGCCATTACCAGCTGTTACATGAAAATATTCTTCTGTGCTCTCATTTTTTTGTTGTAAGTTTTCTCTCATGAAGCATAATTCTTGTCTATACTTTCATCACCATATTGGATTTGCCTCCAGGAGATAGTACCATGAATTTAAACCAGAAAAATCTCTCATCCTAAATTAATCTTCTTTGAAATAAATTGATAACTTAGATGTTGGTTCAATAAGTCTGTTCCTTCCTTGGGTTCCTTAACACCATCAAACTTGGTAAAATAGAAAAAATGAAACTGCATTCATGTGCATCACACTTAATCCAGGCTTGCCCCAGTAAATGTATTTCCAATTTTTGACATTTGCATAAGGACCACATTTTTCTCCACATCTTGATATGCTTTTAGTTCTGATAATATGCAGTGTACACCGAGGAAGTTTGAGAATTTTCCTTTTCTCTCTCCGTTTTTATTTATTCATTCTTCATCTTCCGGACTTGTTATTTAAACTTTTTATCTTTCTCAGAATTAAACTCATTCTCTGTTTGTGTGTGTGCATGTGTGTGTGAGAGAGAGAGAGAAAGAATCTGTAATCTATATAAAGCAGAAGCATTCATGAAGTTTTACTTTTCTTCTCAAGCAGGGTGATTGCATTTCAACAGCATAAACAAAATCTATGTTTGCCTTTGGCAGTGACAAAATGGCTTCCCAATTGCTTCAGGTCATGAAACAGACATTTTAATATTTTAGCTTATGGTGTAAAAAGGTGAAAGAGCAGTGCTTTGGGTATACTTGGCTGATTTCTTTCACCAAAAATTCTAATACCAACTTCCCTGATTATTAGTTCAATATTTATATATCTCTGTTTTTTTCTCATATTATCTTCCCTCCTCCAAATTAACAACAACAACAAAATATCTTTTGCTAAGAGAAAATTACCAGGCAATTAATAACACTAGTTCCTCAATACACCTACTTGATTGCATCCCACACAGTAAACTAATTGAAAGTTGAAGAAATGTTTATACATTAGTAAAATATTATAATTTTTAGTCACAGTTTATTATTTAGAAGCAAAAGTTTAACATTATTCACCAGGATAATTACTTCAAATGATAAAATTTACATTGACTTACACATCTATACATTCCCTCAAAAATAATATTAATTATAGCAATAGTGTATTTCGATTGTTGAAGATTCAGCTCTTGCACCTCTTCCCATAAGTGACTGGGAAAGAAAGCTTTAAAATGTTGTCTTAAGGCAAGTCATTTTCAATGTATTTTATACCTTCCAGGAATTAAATTAGGTTTATTTAGTTAGCGAATGTCCAGACCACTTGTACCAGTGTTTCTTTGAATAGTCTACAAGTTTATTGAGCTGTAATTGACATATAACATGTGTAAGTTTAATGAGTACAATGAGTTGATTTGATACACATAATATAGTACAGTGTGATTACTTAACACCACCATCATGTCACATAATGCCATTTATTTTCTGTGGTGAGAACCTTTAAGAATATACAACTGTACAGTAGACTGTATCCACAATGCTGTGAATCCAGTCCTCAGAACTTTATCGTCTTGTAGTTGGAAGTTGGTACCCAGTGACCAATAGGATTCTAACTTGTGAATTTATAATATAAAGAGGCCATGACCATATGTCACAGTATTTTATTGCTTCTTTTTACAATTAATAAAATTTTATTTTTTTAACACTTCTGGGCTTGTTTCCATTTTCACTAAACAGGAAGAATTATATTACCTATCTTATGAAACTGTTGTGAGGATTAAGCAGGATGATGGAAATAAGATATTTAGAACAGTACCTGGCACAAAGTAACTCTCCAGCATGTGAATGAAAGCCTTGTCCATTGGTGAGAGTTGAGTTACAGTGACATTTAGAATCAGGAAGGTAAGTGCTTGCTTCAGCAACAGATAAACTAAAATTGAAACAGTTCAGAAAATCAGGAAGCTGTGGCAAAGAATCTGCAGCAAAGAATCTGCCTGCTGATGTAGGAGATGCAGTAGATGCATCTATAGATGAGTTCTATCCCTGGGTCAGGAAGATCCCCTGGAGTAGGAAATGACAACCCATTCCAACATTCTTCCCTGGGAAGGTCCAGGTGCAGAAGAACCTGATAGATTCATGGCATTGTAAAGAGTCCCACATGACTGAACACTATCCAAACACAAAAGAATCAGGAAGGCGAGGACTCGATCCCACATCCCCCACTTTCTAGCTGTGTGATCTCTGAAAAGATCCTTTAACCATCTTAACTCAATTTTTTTCATGTGTAAAACTGACTTCACAGTTACTTGTTGAAGAAGTTCAATTAAAAAAAAAATTATACAGCAAAGATTATATTACTTCCAAGTATTAGAAATAGATGTATTATACTAAATATCTATACAGTCATTGAATTTCAAAAATGTAGTCAGTCTTAACGGGTTATCTTTAGTTTCCTGTGGGATTGCTTGATAATAATTTTCATTGATATTCTTAAGTGATATTGGCCTAATGTACTGCTTTATCATTTACATTAATTATACTGCAGTATAACTCCAAACAAATTGAAAAGAAAAATCTTTTCTTTTCTCTGAAACAGTTTACATGTGAATTTACTCTCTCTGATCTTTAAAAACTGGGTACAATTATCCTCAGANAGTGTGATTACTTAACACCACCATCATGTCACATAATGCCATTTATTTTCTGTGGTGAGAACCTTTAAGAATATACAACTGTACAGTAGACTGTATCCACAATGCTGTGAATCCAGTCCTCAGAACTTTATCGTCTTGTAGTTGGAAGTTGGTACCCAGTGACCAATAGGATTCTAACTTGTGAATTTATAATATAAAGAGGCCATGACCATATGTCACAGTATTTTATTGCTTCTTTTTACAATTAATAAAATTTTATTTTTTTAACACTTCTGGGCTTGTTTCCATTTTCACTAAACAGGAAGAATTATATTACCTATCTTATGAAACTGTTGTGAGGATTAAGCAGGATGATGGAAATAAGATATTTAGAACAGTACCTGGCACAAAGTAACTCTCCAGCATGTGAATGAAAGCCTTGTCCATTGGTGAGAGTTGAGTTACAGTGACATTTAGAATCAGGAAGGTAAGTGCTTGCTTCAGCAACAGATAAACTAAAATTGAAACAGTTCAGAAAATCAGGAAGCTGTGGCAAAGAATCTGCAGCAAAGAATCTGCCTGCTGATGTAGGAGATGCAGTAGATGCATCTATAGATGAGTTCTATCCCTGGGTCAGGAAGATCCCCTGGAGTAGGAAATGACAACCCATTCCAACATTCTTCCCTGGGAAGGTCCAGGTGCAGAAGAACCTGATAGATTCATGGCATTGTAAAGAGTCCCACATGACTGAACACTATCCAAACACAAAAGAATCAGGAAGGCGAGGACTCGATCCCACATCCCCCACTTTCTAGCTGTGTGATCTCTGAAAAGATCCTTTAACCATCTTAACTCAATTTTTTTCATGTGTAAAACTGACTTCACAGTTACTTGTTGAAGAAGTTCAATTAAAAAAAAAATTATACAGCAAAGATTATATTACTTCCAAGTATTAGAAATAGATGTATTATACTAAATATCTATACAGTCATTGAATTTCAAAAATGTAGTCAGTCTTAACGGGTTATCTTTAGTTTCCTGTGGGATTGCTTGATAATAATTTTCATTGATATTCTTAAGTGATATTGGCCTAATGTACTGCTTTATCATTTACATTAATTATACTGCAGTATAACTCCAAACAAATTGAAAAGAAAAATCTTTTCTTTTCTCTGAAACAGTTTACATGTGAATTTACTCTCTCTGATCTTTAAAAACTGGGTACAATTATCCTCAGAAAAAAAATCACAAGTCTAGGGTATTTTACCGGGAAGTTCTTTTAAAATGTTTATACTCTCTGTATCTTCTGGCTGCAATTTTTGTATGCTATATTTTCTCCAAAGCATACATTTCATCTGAATTTCCAAATTTTTAAGAGAGATATATTTTAAGTTGTTCCTCTTTTTTAAAATTTCTTTGTTCTGTGAGTTTCACATGCCTTTTCTTAATTTTATATTTGTATGCATTTAAACTCTTGTTGAGTATTCAGTTAGCTAGAGTGTGTCTAGTTTGTCTGTCTTTAATTTTAAAAATAATTATTTTTAGCATAAGTGTAATTATTCTATATTGTAATTGTTGTCTAATTTTTCCAAATTATTTCATTCACCTTTTGTGGTACTTTATAGTTTTGTGACTAAATGGCATATGTAAATATTTTATATTTTTAAATTTCTATATACTTATCCTTAAAATTTATCAACTTTTTTAATTCAAAAAATTCAGAAATTATAAGAATTGACTGTCCAAGATAAATTGTGGATAATTCAATCTATTTCTAAGCAATTATTTATTCTGTGAAAATAGTGATAAAATATGTAATTTTGTCAATATGCATAAGTCAAAGAACATGTTTATTATGAAATCTGTGATCTCTCCTTATTCGTTCATATCTTCAGCCATTCAAAAATCTTTAATGAGGACTTATCCATTTCCTTAATTTGTTATATGATTTTTAAAAGCCTGGAAAAATAACAATACTCATTAAAAAGTCAGTTTTACAGCACTCCCTGAGCCATCACTCAGTAGGCAGGCAACTCATCTTCTCCAATATGCAATTAGCTTTTTTACACAAAAATTGATTCATGGTTAGATTTTCCATTATATGGAATGTGTCCTTTTGAAGCAAATTTCCCTAAGCACAAAGAATTCTGAGACCTGGACTTCAGATAGCTTTGAAAAAAATTCACCCTCTTATCCTTGTATTTAAAAAAAAAAAAAAGTATTGCATTATCATAGAAATGTTGTTTGACTTTTTATAAAGTATTTCTTTGAAACAAACTCAATGTGTCTCCACATATGCAAATTATTTTCTTGAGAATGAACATTTCTTCTTTTCCTTTTTTATTTCCATCAATGAGATAGAAACAAGAAAATGACAGACATATCCTGGAACTCATTATACAGTAAATAGAGTGCAACCATGCAAATGCAATTCACTGGTCCACCTGACTTGATAGAGGGACAGGGAGGCCTTCTGAAGACTCTCAGTGTCAGCTAAGTAATAATACAAATGGGACCAGGGACATGTTCAAAATTCTGCATATACACTTAACCAGTATTCAAATATGTTGCTGCTTTTCCCATATCCAGGATTATATATTCAGGAATCAAGAGTGGAAATGGGAGTGGCTGACTCATACTGATGCCTACAGATCTACAAGTAAATCATTTGCTCCCTATCCTTGTGACTTAGGCTCTCCTAGCTTCAGTTCAGTTCAGTTCAGTTCAGTTGCTGAGTCATGTCTGACTATTTGTGACCCCATGGACTGCAGCACTCCAAGTTTCTCTGTCCTTCACCATCTCTCAGAACTTGCTCAAACTCATGCCCATTGAGTTGGTGATGCTATCCAAACATCTTGTCCTCTATAGTCTCCTTCTCTTCCTGTCTTCAATCTTTCCCTGCATTAGGGTCTTTTCCAGTGAATCAATTATTTGCATCAGGTGGACAAAGTATTGGAGCTTCAGCTTCAGCATCAGTCCTTCTGATGAATATTCAGGACTGATTTCCCTTAGGAATGACATGTTTGATCTCCTTGCAGTCCAAGGGACTCTCAAGAGTCTTCTCCAGCACCACATTTCAAAAGTCTCAATTCTTCAGCGCTCAGCTTTCTTTATGGTTCAACTCTCACACCCATACATGCCCATGGGGGGCGGGGGGAGGAACAATAGCTTTGACTAGACAGACTGTGGGCAAAGTAATGTTTCTGCTTTTCAATATGCTGCCTAGGTTGGTGATAGCTTTTCTTCCAAGGATCAAGAGTTTTAATTTCATGGCTGCAGTCACCATCTGCAATGATTTGGAGCACTGCCCCCCCCCCCCAAATAAAATCTCTCACTGTTTCCATTGTTTCCTCATCTATTTGCCATTAAGTGATGGGACAAGATGCCATGATCTTTCTTTTTTAAATGTAGGGCAGCTTGTTCACTCTCCTCTTTCACTTTCATCAAGAGGCTCCTCAATTTCTCTTTGCTTTCTGCCATAAGGGTGGTGTTATCTGCATATGTGAGGTTATCAATATTTCTCCTGGCAATCTTGCTTCTAGTTTGTGCTTCATCCAGCCTAGCGTTTCTCATGATGTACTCTGCTTGTTTAGAGACTTCCAAAGGAAGGAATGGGGTTTGCCACTGGTATAGTGGTAAAAGAATCTGTTTTCCAAAGTAGAAGATGCAAGAGACATGGGTTTGATCCTGGGTTGGGAGTAAGAAATGGCAACCCACCCCAGTATTCTTGCCTGGAAAATTTCATGGACGGAGGAGCCAGGCAGGCTATATGGTCCATGGGGTCACAAAGAACTGGACATGACTCAGCGTGCACGCTGGCAAAGGAATGAATGCTTCCTTCAAAGAGACAAAATGTCTCCACTAGTAAGAGGTTACTACTGCCTCTATCCATTTTGACCTCCTCATGGCTCTGATTCAGGCAAAGAAGGGAATTTAATTTACTGGGTGGGATACTGAACCTGATTATTGAGGGGAAATCAAGCTACCTATAAAATTTTATTCACTATTATATCCAGCAAAGCCACATTTCACAAAAACAAAACAAAATGAATAATGCTGATTTAGTTTAAGTTGCATTAACATTGATCAATAACAGTAGAAAAGTAAACTTGTAATAAATAAAAGGTAAAAAGAAATATCATAACCATGACTTTCAGTAATACCGTGTGAGAGAGCACTGTAACATTTCATACATAATTTTATAAATGAATCCTTACCTCTAGGCTGTTTTGAATTTGTCAGTAATCATTTATTTTTTCCCAATGAAAGTGTTATATGTATTATGGTACAAAGCTTTATAATAAACAAATACATATTATGCATATTAATGTCTATTAATACTCATATTATGTATATTAATTCTGCTACTGGATATTCCATTAAATATAATCATAAATTAATTATAACTTATTGTGGGTCTAGGATCTCATAATCAAAATTAATTGCTTAGCATATTGTCCTGAAGAGCATAAATTCATTCAACATATTAGGCAAATGCACATCCCACTCTGCTTAAAATATTCACAGAGGTAAGAATAAGCCCATTCTAGAGAAATTTTAGTCCATTTTTTCTTAATAGAATATTGTCAGCTTGATACAGAATCTTCCTCAGCATAATTTCAATGGATTTCTTTTATTATACTTCACTCATCTGGGGTTTTATTCTATACATCAAATTCCTTTTATGAGAGTGTCCTTTTAATAACTTAAAGACAATATTCATGCCCTCCTCTGATTTTTTCCTTCCACAGGCAAATTTAATTTCACATACATAAACTTTTCTTTTCCTCAAAATCCTGTTCTTCCTCTTTGGGATGCATTCTACTTTAGATAGTCATTTATTTCAAGTCTAACACTCAGATTGTATCTGAGAACTCCAGCAATAAGTTAATGCTCATCTCTTTCATACATTGTATATATATATTATATTTTGCCTGTATGTATATGTATTACATGCACATTTTGATTTAAGAACCAGATCTGGAGAGGTTCCTATCATGGTCAAAATTCACACGCCTGCTAAGAGGTAGAATTGCGGGACTCAGAGAGAATTGTGGGTTGACATATCACAGTATTTATCCAGGTTTTCCTCACTGGGCTTCCCAGGTGGCTCAGTGGTAAAGAACCCCCCTGCTAAAATGCTTGAGAATCCCACTGACAGAGGAACCTGGTGGGCTACAGTTCATAGGGTTGCAAAGAGTTGGAGATGACTGAGCGACTCGACAACATTACAGTATTGATCCCTATCCAGATTTTTCCTCACTGGCTATATCACTTATACCCTAAAATTATGAGACAGATGAATTGCAAGATGGTACTTACCTCTCCTGCCCATAAGTCCAGTCATGAGGTCAAATTTCTGTTTGACTGAGAAAGCTGTGTGCAAAATAGAATATGTCAAATTGTATCACTTAAACTTTAGAGGCAAGGTGGATTTCATTACTGTAAAGATGGAACAGTAATCAGAAGTTAATAAATTTGGTATTCTAAGTGGCAAAATAGATGAAAATAGTTTAAAGAATTAAAGAGGCTTGTTTTTTTTTTTTAGAAGGTAAGTATTTTCTTGCTTGAAAACCTTATATCTGTTTTGATTGCCTACAGCAGTATGACAGAGTTACTGCCAGGCCAATATTAAAATTAAATCTACAATGAAGACCGAAGAGCAAATCTGATAGAGAAAATAAACATATCTGATGGAATTGCTCAGTATTATTAAGACAGTGTAGATCGCTACTTGCAGAGATAAGATGTGAATATTATTGTAAAGTTTGTGAAAAATTATATGAAGGAATTTAGTGATGCATGCGTGGAATATGTAGGCATAACTGCTGAGGAAATATGTATCAGGCGGATGAAGAAAATAAAACCTACAGATGAAGAACTGCATCAACATAACACTTTCACCAGAGCGAAAGGGCAACCCACAAAATGGGAGACAATATCTGCAAAAGAATTAATATCAGAAACACATAAAGACTTCCTATATCTTGGTAATATACATATAAGAACACAATCAATTAAAAAAAAAAGAGAAAGAACTTGAATGGAACTTTCCCCAAAGAAAACAATATATATGACTAATGAACACATGAAACGATGCCCAATGTTACTAATAATTGGGGAAATGCAAATAAAAATGACAGTGAGACACCCTTTCACACTCATAAGTATGGCTACTCTCAAAATACAGGAAATAAGAAGTGTTGACAAGGATGTAGAGAAATGGGAAATTTTATACACTGTTGATGAGAATGTAAATGGTATGGCTGTTATGGAAAACAATATGGCAGTTGCTCAAAAAATTAAGCATAGAATAACCATATGATATAGCAATTTCACTTCTGGGTATATATCCAAAAGAATCTGGAAATTCTTAAAGAGATATTTGGTACTCCCATATTATTGCAGCATTACTTTGCATTAGCCAAAAGGTAGAAGTAACTAAAGCATGTATTGATGGGTGAATGGAAAAACAAAATGTGCAATAAGCATACAATAGAATGTTCAACCATAAAACGAGAGTAAATTCTGACACGTGTTGCGGTGTGATTAACCCTAAGCACATTATGCTAAGTGAAATATGCCAATCACAGAAGAACAGGTACTGGAGGATTCCATTTATATGAGGTACCTAAAGTAATCAAATTCATAGATATGGAAAATAGAATAATGGTTGGCAAGAACTGGGAGTAGATGGGAGTATTTTACTTTAGGTATAGAATTTCAGTTTTGCAAGATAACAAAGCTTCTGTGGATGGTTGATGGTGATAGGAGCACAACAATGAGAATGTACTTAATGCCGTTGCTGCTGCTGTTGCTGCTGCTAAGTCACTTCAGTCGTGTCCGACTCTGTGTGACCCCATAGACTGCAGCCCACTAGGCTTCCCCGTCCCTGGGATTCTCCAGGCAAGAACACTGGAGTGGGTTGCCATTTCCTTCTCCAATGCATAAAAGTGAAAAGTGAAAGTCAAGTCGCTCAGTCGTATCCGACTCTCAGCGACCCCATGGACATTGAATTGTACTTAAAAATGGTTAATGGTAGGAACTTCCCTGATGTCTAGTAGTTAAGACTCTGCACTTCCACTGCAGGAGTATGAGTCTGATCCCTGGTTGGGGAACTAAGACGGTGCGTGGCAGAGCCAAGAAAAGGAAAAGCTTAATGGGACTTTTTATGCTGTAAGTATTTTGTTATAATTTTTAAATTTTCCAGTTATTTGAAAATCAAAGATGCCAATCATTGCTGCATAAATACAGAGAAGTAGTAGCAAGGGAAGTGTGGTGATATGTTTCATTATGGGTTATGAAGTCAGTTCAAGACAGATATTGATGATGCATGATGGATACCAGCTCACAGATTTCTATTCTATTAATCAACACAAAATGCAAATTTAAATTAGGTGCTTTGCACTAGGTAAATGATTATGAAAATATTTTTAGTATGTTTATGTTTATTTTGTTTCCAACATTTTGCAGATATCAAATGAACTATATTTATTTCCACAGAGTTAAAATAGATACTCTTTATAGCTGAGCCAAGGACAATTTATTGAAAATCAAAGAGAAATGCCTTTTATAGTTGCTCCCATATGCTTACATATTTTATGCTTTTGTTTGCATTTTATTTATTTATTTATTTATTGTTAACAGATGCTTTTCTTCAAATGTAAAGATTGTTTGATACATTNTTGAAAATCAAAGAGAAATGCCTTTTATAGTTGCTCCCATATGCTTACATATTTTATGCTTTTGTTTGCATTTTATTTATTTATTTATTTATTGTTAACAGATGCTTTTCTTCAAGTGTAAAGATTGTTTGATACACTTGAAAAGGGCATTATTCCCCCAATGATTTGCAGAATAGAAGCCCTTGCAATGATGAATGTGATGCAGCTTTACTCATTTGGCTTTATTAATACTGTCTGTAGTTATAACTCAGTTAAAATTCAAGGCAAGGGTAAATAAAATAAAAATAGTCTGTCAATTTTATGATATTAAATTAATGATGGCAATTTGACATAAATTTAATATTTGGCAATATTATTTTGCTTATTTATTTGAATGACTTTACTTTCTCATTCAGCAAATCAAAAGTTGTTCATCAGAGAGAAAGCCTTGGATTCACAGGTTTATTGACATATATTTCTATAATATAATTTTGTTTGAATAATACTCCATAGTATGTGCATACCACACTGTCTTTCTGCGTTTACCCATCAGTGGACACTTAGTTTGCATATCTTGGCTACTGTGAATAATGCTGCAATAAATATGAGAATGCCAATATGTCTTAAAGATAATGATTTCATTTTCTTTGGATACATACCCAGAAGTGGAATTGATAGACCATATGCTATTTGTATTTTTAATTTCTTGAGGAAATTCTGTACTGTTTTCCATAGTGGTTGTTTCAATTTACGTTCCTACAAATAAGGCAAAAGGCAAAAGAGTCCTGTTTTTTTACACATCCTAATCAGCATTTGTTATCTCTGGACCTTTTGATAATGGCTATTCTAAGTAGTGTGAGGTGATATCTCACTGTGGTTTCCATTTGCATTTCCCTGATTAATGGTTTTGAACTAGGTGTTTTGGAAGCCAGACCCTGCAGTGGGAGTCTTAAAAGTTGAGGTCTAGATGTGGAGTCCANATACAATGTATGACTTTATTTGTATGACGTTCTAGAATATACAAAGTAATTATCCAGGAAGGATGCTAAACAGTAGTTGCTTCCAGAGGATGGTATAGACATGGACTGACTAGCAAGGAACATAAGAGCATGAGGTAATGGTAATGATCTGTTCAATATCCTTCTAAGGATTTGGCCTGCTAAGCTGCAGGTTTTTGTTAAAACTCAGGTGCTATCTTTCAGTTCACTTCAGTCGCTCAGCTGTGCCCGACTCTTTGCGACCCCATGAATCGCAGCACGCCAGGCCTCCCTGTCCATCGCCAACTCTCGGAGTTCACTCAGACTCACATCCATCGAGTCCGTGATGCCATCCAGCCATCTCATCCTCTGTCATCCCCTTCTCCTCCTGCCCCCAATCCCACCCAGCATCAGAGTCTTTTCCAATAAGTCAACTCTTGGCATGAGGTGGCCAAAGTATTGGAGTTTCAGTTTTAGCATCATTCCTTCCAAAGAAATCTCAGGGCTGATCTTCAGAATGTACTAGTTGGACCTCCTTGCAGTCCAAGGGACTCTCAAGAGTCTTCTCCAACACCACAGTTCAGAAGCATCAATTCTTCAGCACTCAGCTTTCTTCACAGTCCAACTCTCATATCCATACATGACTACTGGAAAAACCATAGTTTTGA
>SJYW01045253.1:535199-557104 GCA_006410735.1 Raphicerus campestris
GTGAGAGTACAGGACAGACTCTGGTTTTGGGGTTAGATGCTCGGGAGCAGGGGAATTTCCTGAGGCTTCATCACGCCTTTGCGCATACCGAAGGCCCCCTTCCTCAAGACCTTTGCCATGGGCGGAGTTCCTCACACTGGCCCTCAACACAGATGTATGGTGCCATGTTAGGACTGGGGCCTGTGTCTGCCTCTCCTAAACTTTTCAGTGAGGATATTTTCTCACCTGCATACTGTGTAAGAGTGCCTCAGCTAGCTTCTGGGTTTCTTTCAGAGGGAATTGTCCCTCCTGCAGCTATACAGTCAATGTTTTTTGGTGGGAAGAAGGAAACTTAGTAACCTTCTGTGACCATCTTGGTGGCCTCCTCTTGCTATATATTGGACTTCCCTGGTGGCTCAGACAATAAAGCGCCTTGCTTACAACGCAGGAGACCTGGGTTTGATCCCTGGGTCGGGAAAATCCTCTGGAGAAGGAAATGGCAACCCACTCCAGTACTCTTGTCTGGAAGTGACTATACATTTGACTATACAAATGACTATATATCTTGGTGGGCTCCTCTTGATATATATTAAAATTACGTATTTAAATTCATGTTAAGAACTTCTAGGCTCCCCTGGTGGCTCAGATGATAAAGAAGCCACCTGCCAATGAAGGAAACTGGGGTTCAATCCTTGTGTCAGGAAGATCCCCTGGAGAAGGAAGTGGCTTCCCTCTCTAGTATTCTTGCCTGGAGAATCCCATGGACAGAGGAGACTGGCAGGCTACAGTCCAAATGGCTGCAAACAAATTGGACACAACTGAGCAGCTAACACTTTTACTTTACAAACTTCTAACCAAAAATAGGGATTTCCTTTGGAGTTCCAGAAACAGTAATATATGTTTCTTTGAAACAGCTGTCATATTCTTACGTGTTTTTTTTTTCCTATAAGCTAATTAGTCATAATTCAGCTATCATTCTTCATATGACATGGCAGTGAACTAACTAGCACTTCAAATGAGTCAGTCTTTATCAAGTTGCTTTAAGTGGGCAGATCCTCTCATTTACACATATTTTTATTTAAATTTAGTGTCAAAACGTGACAAATCAGCAGTGTCACAATCAAAGGCAATTAGTTGTTAGTAACATTTCCATCTTTATAAATAGTAAAGCCATCTTAATTTTGCCTGGCCACCATTTTTCATATAATAACCTAGGTGTTGAACACATTCATAGTCTACCCCACGCCCCTGTTGCATCTTGACTTTACAAGGCACCCCTGCCCTCTGGGAGCCACTGTTCGGTGAGGAGAACAGATTGAATACCTGAGGGAATAATACCTAGATCACTTAATTTTGATTCATTATCAGGAAGTAACGGAATGAAATATTGTTGAGTGTTCTATTTCCCATCCAAAGAACTCCTAATGATACCTGGAATACCAAATAAGAAATTTGTCATAGTAAAAGCTAAGGACATAGTGGGGTGGCAGAGACTATTAGCTAACTGTCAAAACTTCCTCAGCCACCCCTTCATCATGGGTGCACATCATTTCTCCACCACCCTTTCACTTAGGTCTGATCTTTTGGTAAAGGAATAGGATGTAGGCAGAAGTGTTCTGTTTCCGACCAAAGGCTTTTAAGTCAGCGGCATACCAGCTTCACACATCCCCTTTTGTCTTGTCATCTGCATCTTACACATGGCAAGCAGGTGTCTGTCGGGCAGATGGTGAGTAAGCCCTAACAGAAGGAAGGGTTCTGAGTGTGAACCAACAAATGAATGAAAATTACTCACAGACCTGGAACATCTCCCCTCAACTATCAGGTAGAAAGAAATACACTCTTTAACCACTAAGTTGTCTTGAGTATCTCATGTCATAGTTGGTTAGTAATTAACAGAATTTACAATAATTAACAGAAAATCAGCAAATACATGATAAACAAACCATAGATTATATGACATAATTATAAGCCAAAACAAGTTTCATAAGCTGGATCCTGAGACCTAGGGATGAAGTTAATGTTATATGAGAGGACTAATTAATCGGAAACAGGCAGAGTTTCTCAAGCATAGGACCATGGTCCTTTATGCAAACTTGATTATATATACTGACATTTTAATTTTGTAAACGACCCAAAATGTTCTATAGGAATATCATGTACACTAAGTCATGGGAGAGTCCCATTTATCCTTGAGTAAACAATGAAAACCAGAATTTTGTATGGAAACTTAAATGCAAATATATAGTATTATACTTGTACTTAAACTAAACTGAACAGCCCTGACAGTCCTCAGTGAAAGAGAAATACAACATATGGATATAATTTAAATTCATATTAGGAAATACAAATACAAAATACCCTCTTAAGAAGTTTTTGATTATAACGTGATTTCATCCATTACTTGTCAATATATCTTTTCATAGTTCTCCCAAGAATATTTCTGTAAATGCAGTTTGAAGGATTGGCTGTAAAATCTCTTTAAAGTGATTTTACTGTAATTGTTGCCTTTATCTCTCATGAGATTCAATTTCATGTTTCATCTGCTTCCCCAATTTCCTGTTGTTAAATAGAAAAAATATGTTCTGATCTTCTAAAAAATGCATGGAAATCGACTTCACCAAATGGATAGTTTTGCAGGATACAATCCATCTATTAAGGAAAGAATTTGAAAAGCTAAAGATTTTAGTAACGATTTTTGTATCTGCAGTGTCTTTCTATCATTAAAAATACTTCAAATAGATAGTTGAATACATTAATTTTATATTCTAGATTCTGTTGTTTCCTATGTTTATTCTGAAATAAACTATTTTGTAAGTGAGCTATCAGGTAATTTCTTCTAAAATGTTAGGACTGATTATTAACACAATAATTCTTGATATCAAATAATAAGATATGGATATACCTTTATTCCAGGTACAGTTGTATGCAGTCAATACTCAAGTATTCCTGTCATAAATATGACAGTTTAGATAACTTATCAAATTCACAGATATTAAAAGACAGAGTCACAATTCAAAACCAAGCCATTTGCCTGCTGAGTCCATGATTGAAACACTACTCCATGTAATTCTCCACAAATCATACTAATTTAATACAGGACTATCATTTTAGGCAAAAGGAAATTAAGGTTCAAATAAGAAATATGACTTATCTAAGAATGAACAACAATACAATAATAGTTTATTTCCTTCTAGAATAGTTCAGTAGGTATCAGTGTCCCAAAATATCAATTTAAAATTATCCTATTTAACAAAATAACAATAATAATTTTAATAAATTATTAACATCTGCTTAGTGAAATGCAGTATTGGAATTGAGATTGAAATATAAATATGCCCAATACCAGTGTCTGCACTTAGGCATAGATAGTTTACCATAAAATATGCAGTGAGGTGTGTGATAATGTTGAAAGTGTGTAAAAATGAAATCTAGGAATTTCCATTTACACAGTGAAAACACAGGGAAGAAATCATTAATATTGTTTCAGTATCATAAATGACTTGTGTCACTACACCATATCTAGACCATCACATAATTGTCTAGTACTGAAAGTCTTTATTTAGAAGTGACCAACTCTAGATTTGAATAGAAGCAACCAAAAACAAACACATTACTATGAAAACTGTATGAAATTATTTGGTGCCTATATAACGTTTTTCTCTTTGATGTTTATACTCTTCCCTGAAGCAAAGGAGACATGGAATTCAATGCCTAAACTGCCATCTTGCTGGACATGAGTGGATGATAACTCTCTTGAATGGGCCTCAGTACCTACCTACACATGATTCTATTATAACCTGGCTTTTTGATACATTTTACTTTCTTTTAACAGAAAATTTTCAGTATTCTCAACATTTCCAAAATGCATGCCTCTAATTCTGACTGTATATTTATCCAATAACTCCCCTCTGCAGACTAACTGCCATTACGGGCACAAAAGAATGAAGGACTCCACAGCAGACATCAGGCTGGGATGATGGTCAGGGTAGCAAAGTTAGTTGGCCTACCAGTTAATAACCCTTGGAGGACATTTTAGCCAGGATGTTTGCAGCTCCATTTAGAATGTAGGACTGAAATTTTTTTCAGCTTAGCTGTGTTTTCCCTTGTCAATTATCAAAGTCAGACATTCACTCTCATTATCCTGCTATATTTACTTTGATAAGTTATGACAAAATATCCTATTTTGAAATTTTATATGAGATCAATATAGGTTGAAAATATAGTTTCTTTTAATGTTCAAAGTTTGTTGTTCAGTCACTCAGTCGTGTCCAACTCTGTGACCCCGTGGACTGCAGCAGTCTATGCTTCCCTGTCCTTCACCATCTCCCAGAGCTTGTTCAAACTCATGTCCGTTGAGTTGGTGATGGTATCCAACCATCTCATCCTCTGTCGTCCCCTTCTCCTCTCATCTTAAATCTTTCCCAGCATCAGGTTCTTTTCCAATGAGTCAGTTCTTCCCATCAGGTGGTGAAAACACTGGAGTTTTAGCTTCAACACCAGTCCTTCCAATGAATATTCAGGGTTCCTTCCCTTTAGGAAATACACACATGCTTTTCTACACATAGGGTATTTTTCATGTGCTTGCAATTGTTAGTCTCACCTTGAAAAGCAGAAGCATCCTAACATATAATTCACATAATTTAGTTGACTTTTGAGATGGATGATGACATACACACACTCCAAGAATATGTAAACTGTTCTTATGTACAGAAAGGAGGTCTCTGGTGAAAGCTTCTCAAAAGCACATCTGAGATGCCTTAAGAGTAAGAGCACTGGCTGGGCTTTGTTCTTTAAAAAAAAAAAAAGAAAGTTTAAGGGGAACGGTTAGGATAAGGTTTCCCACACATAGGAAGAGACTTTCTATTTAAATTTCCTACTTGCACCAAAGAGGTGAGAACCCAAACTTTCTATCAGCTTGTCCTGATGTGGGACCTAAGTGAGAGTGGGGTGGGGCTGAGGCTTCACACTGTTAGCAAACAGTAAAATATGGAGTCAGATCCCTTATTTCATTTTTTAAATCATTTAAACAAATAGAAATAGCAATACTCTTGATAATGTCACCACTGAGATATAAGAGAGTGAACCACAAGGTGTTAAGATGACATGCAGAGCTGTGTGTCTGTAAGAAGGATCACTCCCTGGTAACAATATGTACCAGATGCCTGGAGGTCTCAGGTGCTTGGATAGATGGGCTTGTCTCTGGCCAGGACTTGCCCTATAGGAGGACTTCAGGGAAGTCCATGAGAGCACTGCATGCTCCTATCACACCCTCTCTCTTTATTTTGACCAAAAAGGAAACCTCGTGGGGTGGAGAGAAAAAAAGAACATGTAGAGTTAACAATGACCCCACCCACACATTTCCCCCAAGACATCATCATAGTGGATCTCATCATGCCCTATAGATCATTGGACCTCAGTTGTAGCAGAAGCTGAAGCTTCTAGGGATGCCATCATCCAATGACTTCTGTGTATGTTCAATGAGACCCCACCTGAGATGCCTTTCTGATCCTCCAAAATCTTCTACCATTTTTGCTCATACTCACAGTCAATTACTTGCAAAATTTCCTTGTATCTTTTCTTCTTTATCTTTCTCAGGGTGAGTGTGTATCCTTCTCTTATTGAATCTAGTTATTTCCTGTGAATATTACTTCACTCTTACAACCTAATCAAAATACCTTTCAATGCTCCTGCATCACATCTATGCCTCATATACTGTAGGAAGTTGGTAAAGGTTCTACTTGTTCTTTGGTAGTATTTCACATGACTGTGTATACTCCTTGTTGCCACCGCACATACACACACGACAGTGTCTGTACCATCTACTATCCCTCCTAAGATGGATGATGTCTATTGTGCTAAACTTGGCAATTTTTGTATGCTGGAAATAAACTTGATTCTTTTGAACTTGCTCCCATCCTTTTCTATATTCTTGACTTCTTAAATTTCCTAATTAACTTTTTTCTCTTACAATATCAACACACTTTTATTCTTTCCAAAATAGATACAGAATAAACAAAAGCTAAATGGTTAACTAGATTGTTTTTGTATGTGCCCGTAAAATATAATTGGGTGCAATTTTTCATAGTCTGTTTTAAACAACTGATGGTTAATAAGCACAATGGAAATAAAGATTAATTGCTTAAAATTTACCAAATCTTCAGAGAATTTGTAAGTTTCATTGATTTAACTTCTGCCTTCTTTCAAAAGTTCTAAATGTACAAGATGAGGCTGCATTTGGAAACTTATTTCTCCTTAATTTTTGATGGGTATACAGCATATTTCTATGTCACAATCTAAATATAAAAGGTCATATATTTTAAAACATGTTAAAAATTCTGTGTTTTGGGCTTCCCACTACTAGGTCTTGCTAGTAGTGAGGAACCCACGTAACAAAGCAGGAAATGCAAGAGACTGTGGGTTGGATCCCTGGGTCTGGAGAATCCCCTGTGGAAGGAAATGCAACCCACTCTAGTATTCTTGCCTAGAAAATTCCACGGACAGAGGAGACTGGCAAGCTACAGTCCATGGGGTGGCCAAGAGTCAGACACAGCTGAAGCAATTTAGCACCTTATGGAAGACAAATATTACAGAAGTACTCACTTTCATAGTTCAGTTGGTAAAGAATCCACATGCAGTGTAGGAGATCCCCGTTAGATTTCTGGGTTGGGAAGATTTCCAGAAGAAGGGAAAGGCTACCCACCATTCTGGCCTGGAGAATTCCATGGACTTTATAGTCCATGAGGTTGCAAAGAGTTGGACACGACTGAGTGACCTTCACTTTCACTTTTCACTTTAGAGGAACATATGCTACATATTTTACATGTGTAACTGATGGTGCTCCTCTGATCAACATATGTGCAGTCTAAAATGTGGAACCTGAGACTCTGACTGCTCCTATGCTTGGAACATGGCATCAACATGCCTCACACCCACTGAAAGAAACCCCATCTTGTGCATTGACACCGATTCAGATAAATACACAGATCCCAACTGCTCGGCCTCAGAAGCCATCCAAGCAATTTTAAAATCAATTTGGTGTTTGACAGGGAGCCATCGCAGTTCCCACAGGAAAGCAGTGGCATGCTGAGGCCATTTAGTGTGAATAAAATTCTGACAGCAGCATTTTGCTGAAGTTGAGCCTTTGCAACATTTTTCTTTTTTTTTTTTTTCCCTGAAAGACCGCTTAAAAGGGACATAATGATAGTCTAACCTATAGGTTAAAACAGCAAAATATATTGTCTCAACATCAGTGGGACAACAGTTGGTGGATGCTTTCTGTTTTTAAGGCAATGATAAAATTAAATTCTTGTCACAGATCTGAAATTAGGATACAAAGTCGAGGGTTCATTCCCAATTAGCTACCAAATGTTTGGCACAAGCACAGTGACCACTGCCATTAAATTAGAAAGACAGGAAGCTTCAGGAAATAGTGCATCTCCAGCAACAATTTTAATCTAACCATTTTGACATCATTGCCTATATCATTTAATATATTTTGAATGATGATGATACTAAATCAATGTATTTTGTTCTATATGTATTTTTAAAAGTCCATAACAACTGTATTTGCATTTAAATCACCACTCTATATATCATAATCAATATTATCTATTGTAGCATTAATCCTACTGAATACTAAACATTAATATTACCTACCTTAACCTTTGTAATTCTAGTATATATACTTACATTCTCACTTCTCAGAGGACCATTGCATTGCATTCATAAATGAGTGGAAAAATACTACAGCAATAAAGCATTTTTCTCTCTGTCGTTAAAACACTTATCTTTCATTCTAAATGGTCTGAAAATTTTTGATATAACTGTCTTTCATATGCAATTTCTGATTTTAAATATAAGCAATCGATTTTCACTACATCAACCTACTGTTAAAAGAACTGAAAAAAGATGCATGTGTGTGGGGTGGGCGGGGTGGACAGACGAATATGGGAAAAATCAGAAAAAGTATTTTTAGGTTAAAAATAAACACAAATCCCAAAGTCTCTTAGAATGAATGTAATTTAGCTAATATATACATCCTACACATAAAAAGTATTTTCCTCACCTTTTTGTCTCATGAAGGCAAATGGAACCTGATGGGGAAAGTTCAATGCAAAGAATCAATTTCTCTTCTCTCTCCCTCTCTGTCTCTCTGTCTCTCTCTCTCTACAAGTACAGAGCAGAAGCACTATGATGGGACAGACAGCCATGGATGGTAAAGTATGTATGGATGTAGGTCTAAGGTGGGCTTTTGTCATTATTTCCAATCAATTAGAAACCAATTAATTTTAAAGGTATAGATATACTACAAGAACCTCGGAAATCCNAGCAGAAGCACTATGATGGGACAGACAGCCATGGATGGTAAAGTATGTATGGATGTAGGTCTAAGGTGGGCTTTTGTCATTATTTCCAATCAATTAGAAACCAATTAATTTTAAAGGTATAGATATACTACAAGAACCTCGGAAATCCTGCAAATATATTACCTGCTATCATTCATATCCACTCTGAAGAGCTGAAGAAACTGTTTGGTTCCAAAGTGTTTATTTAATTTTGGAAGACAAATACATAAATTTGAAACGTTTTGTTTGTTATCGAGATAAATTTTACATAGAATAAAAATAATCATTTCAAAATATAGAATTCAGTAGCATTTAGAACATTCACAATATTATGCAACTACCACTTGCATCAAATAATTTTCATCAACGCCCAGAAAACCCGACACTCACTAAAGAGTCATTCTGTTTGGTGCCCCAGCAAAGCCCTGACAAACACCTACCCACCTTCAGGCTCCATTGTTTATTCTATTTTAATATTTTGTAAAAGACAATGACATAATTTAATGCTTTGTGGCTAGATTCTTTCACTAAGCATAAGCTTCCAAGGCTCATGCATGTTTAGGATGTGTCAGTACAAAATTCATATTATATGGTCAATATTCCATTGTATACAGGTGCTATTGAAGAACCTAGGTTAAAAACCAAAGTCTCTTTTGTGTGTTAGGACCCCGGAGGCAGGCCATGCCTCATGGAAAACAGCTTTCCCCTTATCTGATGACTCAGAGCCTCCTGATCTTTGACACAGCCCCACTATAGTANGTGAGCAGTCCAATCCAATCCTTTGCCACCCCATGGCTGTAGCCCACCAGATTCCTCTGTCCATGGGGTTTTCCAAGCAAGAATATCGGAGTAGGTTGTCTTGCCCTCCTCCAGGGGATCTTCCCGAACTGGGTATGGACTTTGCCTCTCCTGCTGTCTCCCGCACTGGCAGGTGGGTTCGTCACCACTAAATCACCAAGGAAGCCCATTGTATGGATATAACACAATTTGCTTTTCCTTTCATCTGCTGATGAGCGTTTGGTTTTGTCCCACCTTTTGGCTACAATCAATAGTGCTGTAGTGAGCATTTGTGTCCAAATATTTGTTTGAACACCTGTTTCAATTCATGTGCTAGTTGATTGTCTGTATATCTTTTTCAAAGAAATGTCTGCTTAAGTACTTTATTTTTAATCAGATTGGTAAAAATTATTTTTGTATTCTGAATCTTAGACGCTTTTCACATTTATAGATGGCAAATATTTTCTCCCACTCTGTAGACTGTCTTTCCTCTTACATGATAGTGAGTGTCTTTTGATGCAACAACATTTGTTTTTAATAAGCCAAACATTTATATTTTCTTTTGTATCATGTGCTTTCTTTATAATATCTAAAAGTTCATTGCTAAATCTAAAGTTATGGAGGTATACTCCTCTGTTTCATCTGAGAATTTTAGGATTTCAGCCAGTATATTTAGGTCTTTGGTCCATTTTGAGATAGTTTTTGTTTACAGTGTAGGGTCTGAGTTCAATTTCATTCACTGTCAGTTCAAAATTCAGTTAATCAAGAATCATATATTGAAGAAACTATTCTTTTTCACTGTATGATCTTGGGCCTCTTTTGAAAATAAAATGGTTATTTTATATATATATATATATATATATATATATGTAATTCTATTTCATTAATCTATTCTTATTGTAGCATCACTCTGTTTTGACTATATTAGCTTTGTGTAAGTTTTGAAATTAAGAGGTATGAGATTTCCAACTTTGTTCTTATATTTCAAAATTGTTTATTTGAAATTCCATATGAATTAAAGACAGCCCTTTTTATTTCTGAAAAACTTCTACAGGAATTTCACCGAATCTGTAGATCATCTTAGATAGCATTGTCATCTTGATAATATTAACCTTTCAATCTATCAACATAGGTTGTCTTTCCACTTATTTAAATATTCTTTCATCTTTTTCAGCAGTGTTTTATAGCTTTCAGCGTACAGTCTTTCATCCCCTTAGATAAGTTTATTCCTAGACATTTTATTTTTTTGGTGTTATTGGACATGGAATTGTGTTCTTAGTTTCCTTTTCAGATAATTTATTGCTAGTGCGTTGAAACACAAGGAATTTATATGTATTGATCTTTTACCCTGCTACTTTGCTAATCTAGCTTTTAGCTCTAATAATTTGTTTGTGGTTACTCTAGGATTTTCTATACATATAAGATCATATTACCTGCAAATACTACCCGACAGACAGGTTAAAACAGACAACATACTTCTTTGAGGTTAAGGCATTCTCTGCTTCTACTTGAACAGAGTCCAGGCCCCACACAGGGTATATGAGCTACAACCTTCAATACTATTACAAACCCAGGGAGAAGGTGGGACAAGCAGAAACAAAAGCATCATTAAGTTCGCTTATATTTTTTGTTGCCATTTTTAAAAATTCATTGTTCATTTATTTGCTATAAACCTTTGACTATTTTCATAGTTCTGCTAAAGGAGATAATGACAATTTTTTTTTCTCAAATTTGTGATTTTCTGTGGAAGCACTAGTCCTTAGAGCTACCTACCTACATTTGTCTGATTTTTTTCATGGCAATCAAAGCCAGTTAAAGTTGGATAACACTAAACAAAAATAGATGTTTTCTAGATTATCCTTGGTTAATCAAAGGAGATAATCTATTAAAAAAAAAAAAAACTGATCGCATCAAGTCATCACAGGGAGGAAACAAGTAGCTCTAGGAAGCTCAAAGGCTGAAAGCAGATTCATCAAGAAGTTGTTGTCATCATGATAGTTCAGATCCAGAGTGTTTACATGTAAGTGTGCCTGTGCAACATTCTAATTCTCAGGATTAAGGATCTTTTTGCACTGAAACCCTGGGATGTTAGATGATAGATTCTCTTAGCAATACTACAGAGAGAGAGGAAGCTATCTAAAGGAAAGTATACCACTCAGAAATGAAAATGAAATGTCCTCTAAAACAAGGAGGGCTAAGAACAGGCACACACAGGCTGCACACAAACCCCCATTCCACCCCATTCTTAATATATGTGCACAGTCACATATTGTTGCCATGAACAGAGCTGCAAACTCATTTCTATACAATTTTAGAGCCTTCCTTGGGAACCCAAGAAGCAAAGGCAAGTGTTCAGTTAGATTCTAAAGACAACACTGCTGTGGTGCTGAGATTCAGTGGGTGTCTCAAAGCTCATTACAAGCTCATGAAGTGCTGGTGCATATTTACAGTATCAGAGTCTGCCTTAAAACATTATTTTTTAAATTGTGAAATCCTCACTGCTAAATCAGACTAGTAGAATTTTCTCCCTACAATCTTGAAGAAGATTACTTCATAATGTTTGCTTTAAAACATGCATGTTAATCTCAACTGTTTTTGTTATTAATATAAACCTGTAGTACTAGTGTACAGTAGAAAGTAAACAAGAAAATATAGTCACAAAATGACTAAGGAAGAAGAAAATGGAATAAGAATTACAGTGCCAAACTTTACTCCTAATTTCCCTTCAGAATACCCAGAATTATCATTTGATATTTGTGGAATTATTCATGTCATTTGCGTGCTACTTGCTTATTATTCCTGTAGTTTCTTTACTACAATACATTCATTATATGGAGATGTCACTATTTCTACACATGGATCCTAGTTGATGTATTTTTCTTTATTCTTAGTACATTTCTGTTCATGCTTACAGTTCAAAGTAAAATTGTTTCTCTTTGTCATAGAGAATAAACCCAAGAATTTCAGTGTTTTAATGTTCAAATTACAGACTTGTTACAGGGGAGGAAATACATTAATTTCATGATATTTTGCTTGAATATTTCATGTGTGTCCCTTTCCACTCTAGATATTCATATAAAAATAGTCAAAAAATAACTAGAGAGAAAATTATATGTTGTTTGGTTTTATTCTGATTATATATGCCTTGTCAGGTGGCACTAGTGGTAAAGAAACTCCCTGCCAATGCAGGAGACATAAGAGATGTGGATTCTGTCCTTGGGTTGGGAAGATCCCATAGAGGAGGGCCTGACAACCCACTCCAGTATTCTTGCCTAGGAAATCTTATGGACAGAGGAGCCTGGAGGGCTACAGTCCACAGCATCACAAAGAGTCGGGCACAACAAAAGTGACTTATGACAGCACACAGCACAGATATGCTTTATTCCATTCTTTTGTTTAGAATCATATCCACTATCATTTATTCCAACAATGATTGTAGGAAGGACAATACAATCAGAATCAGTTATGTAAGGGATGAAAATGTATTAATCATATTTTGCAGTTCTAGAAAATAATAAACAGACTAGTTCATAAAATAAAAATTATGACTTTTCTTTTTTTTCAATTTTATTTTTACTTTATTCTACGTTATAATACTGGATTGGTTTTGCCATACATTGACATGAATCAGCCACAGGTGTGCACGAGTTCCCAACGCTGAAGCCCCCTCCCACCTCCCACCCCATATCATCTCTCTGGATGGATCATCCCCATGCACCAGCCCCAAGCATCCTGTATCCTGTATAGAACATAGACTGGCACTTCGTTTCTTACATGATAGTATACATGTTTCAATGCCATTCTCCCAAATCTTCCCACCCTCTCCCTCTCCCTCAGAAGCCAAAAGTCTGTTCTATACCTCTGTGTCTCTTTTGTTGTCTCACATACAGGGNTGTCTTGCTCTGGAACTTGTTGGCCCTTGGGTGGTGCTCGATTTCAGTGTAGGTATGGAGGTGTTTGATGAGCTCCTATCAAATAATGTTCTCTGTATTCAGGAATTCTCTGATGATCTCAGGATTTGGACTTAAGCCTTCTGATTCTGGTTTTCAGTTTTATTTTTACCATAGCCTCAGGACTTCTCTATATACACAGCATTGATGTTAAAACATCTAGATTAAAGATGAAAGGTTTCTCCACATTGAGGGTCACCCCTAGAGGATCACTGAATTACATGGAGGAAGAAGAGGGAGGGGGTAGTTAGAGGTGACTGGAATGGAATGAGGTGGAATCAAAAGAGGAGAGAGCAAGCTAGCCCGTAACCACTTTCTTGTGTGTGGTCCACAGTCTGGACCTCTCAGAGGTGTTCACAGAGTTATACAGGAAAGAGGAGAGGGAGGAAGTACATAGAGGTGGCCAGGGGGATAAAAGAGAGAGATGAAAAGGAGCGAGACAGATCCAGCCAGTAACCAGTTCTCTGAGTGTTCTCCACCTTCTGGAACACACAGAGTTTCACAGAGTTGGGTAGACAAGAGGAGGGGGAGGGAGGAAACAGAGACCACCCGGTGGAGAAAAAAGAGAGTCCAAAGGAGGAGAAAGTGGTCAAGCCAGTAATCTCGCTCTCATGTAAAACTGAGTACTGAAGATTAGGTTTTTAAATGTACAAAGTTGACAACAAATACCTAAATGCAAAGATTAAAAATCTGGAGTAGAGATTGGATTTTCAAAAATAAAATATTTAAAAGAAGAAGAAGGAGAAAAAAAAAGGAAAAAAAAGCCACCAGAATTATTAAAAGACAACAACCTCCACCACAAAAAGGATATATACAACGTTTGCTTTAAAAATAGGGTTTCTTTGTTTTTTTGAAAAGTAACAATACGTTATAAAAATAATAAATAGAGATATAGAGGACTTAAAATTTTAAGAAAGTCTAAAAAAAAGATGAAAAAGAAAAGAAGAAAAAATAAAATTAAGAAAATTTAAAAAAAAAAAAGAAAAAATCACTCATCCACATCAACTCAAAAAAAAAAAAAAAGATTGATCATAAAAGAAGTAAAGGTATATCTGGCCCTTTCTCTGGTGTTGTGGGCTGTGTGGGGTCGCTACCAAGGCAGTTCCCTCTGTTTAACTTCCTCTGTTTGCTGGTCTCTTCCATGTCTGATTTCCGTATTGACACAGGGAGGGCGGTGATGGACTCTACACTGGGCTTGCCCCTGCTCATGGCACACACTGCTCAGGTTCTACGTTGCTTCACCGGATAACCATCTGAGGTCTGCCCTAGGCTTCACGCACCTCCCCGGTCTAAGCCACTCAGGCTCGGCGCTCTGGAAGCCCTCCGGGGTGCAGATTTGGTTGGGCCTGCGTTTTGTGCCCTTCCCAGGTCCGAGCAGCTAAGGAGTTTGGCGAGCACAATTGCTATGATTTCTGGCCTTTCCGTGCTACTCAGTTTTCTGGGAGTACTCCTGGGGCTCCTTCTTAGGCAGATGATGACTGTCCATAGCTCCCAGAAGTCTTAGCAAAGAAACCTGGTTGCAATTTGGTAGGTAATGTATCTCTTGGGCTGCGATTGCCCCCTTCCAGCCCTTAAGGCTCTGGCTGCCTGTTACCAGAGGGGGATGGTCTGCAGCCGGCTATTTCCAATCCATCTTTTGTTCTGCACGTGGTCCTGGTGGTGTCTTATGTTTGAGCATTTTGCGTGGTAGCTATCCCACAGTCTGGTTTGCTAGTCCAAGTTAGTTCGTTCTGGCCATGTGCGGGGTGCTATGACCCGATTCTCGAGAAAAGCCCTGCAGCCTGCGTCTCCCGCAGCCCGATTCTTAGAAAGCACTGCCACTTGTGCCTCCCGCTCCTCCCTGCCCAGCCCCCACTTGCTAAAGTGGGATGCAGGCGTCTGCACTGCTTATCCGCTGGGGGATTTACTGTTGTAATCTGTTGGTTTTAATTATTTATTTATTTTTCCTTCCTGTTTTGTTGCCCTCTGTGCTTCCAAGGCTCGCCACAGACTTGGCTGTGAGAATGTTTCCTGGTGTTTGGAAACTTCTCTTTTTAAGAGTCTCTTCCCAGGATGGGATTCCCTTCCCGGGACGGAGCTCCCTCCCTACCTCCTTTGTCTCTTTTTTCATCTTTTATATTTATTCCTACCTGTTTTTGAAGCCAATGATCTGCTTTGCTGGATGCCTGATGTCCTCTGCCAGCATTCAGAAGTTGTTTTGTGGAATTTACTCAGCGTTGAAATGTTCTTTTGATGAAGTAGTGAGGGAGAAAGTGGTCTCCTNCTCTGCCAGCATTCAGAAGTTGTTTTGTGGAATTTACTCAGTGTTGAAATGTTCTTTTGATGAAGTAGTGAGGGAGAAAGTAGTCTCCTCGTCCTATTCCTCCGCCATCTTTTTCCGCCCCCATGACTTTTCTTTATGTTAAATTTACTCATGCCATGGATAGTTTTACATACGTAAAGCAACTAAGATGTAGCCTTTTCTCTAGTTTATCTAACAACCTGATATTATAAGCCAGTCAACTGTAACAAAATGCAAATCTAGAAGTAAGCTAATTCACCTCTTCAGCAACAGGGAAAATAAATGTCACATAAGTCATGTGTGTTCTTACATGGGGGGGAGGGGGTAGAGTAGGGTATTAATTGTCCTGGTATTAAAGAACAAAATGTGTTCTACTGTAGTCAACATTTAAACTGAGGATCTCAGGGGAGGAGTTTTGTAGAGAGAATTTTCAATTCATTTCTTTATTGTGTTTATTCATTTTTCCCCCACAAATGATGACATGATTTATTTGGTCAGATAAATGATTGTTCGTAAGTCTAACCATCTCTCCCTTAACCATAAGTTCATTTTCTAAGTCTGTGAGTCTAAGTTCTGTAAGTAAGTTCACTTGTACACACTGCTACATTTAAAATGGATAACCAACAAGGACCTACTATATAGCCCATGCAGCTCTGCTCAATAGTCTGTGTCAGTCTGGATGAGAAGGAGGTTTGGAGGAGAGTGGATACATGCATATATATGGCTGAGTCCATTCACTGTTCATCTGAAACTATCACAGCATTGTTAATCAGTTATACCCCAATACAAAATGCTTTTGGTGTTAAAAAGATTAAAATTTTTAAAAAGATAAGAAAATTTTAAAAAGAAAAAAAGTGATTTATCATGAAGATATTAAACACTCTTGGAGAGTTATAAACTCAAAATATAATGTTATAAACATTAGCAAGGTCAAGAAATCTAAAAAAAAAAAAAAAAGAACCTACTGAAGGTTATGTAAAATGCTACACTAATTGCCAAATAGGAGAGTACAAAACATCTAGAAATATGATAAAATTAAGGATATCTGTGGCAATAAGAAAATTCAATAGATTCTGAGAGAAAAGATACAAAGTAGATAATTAGAAACAACTCAGTTTGATATAAGGAGACAATGAAGTCAGTATTCAAAGTATTGAAAGTAAAGTTAAATTCTGTAATTTTAGAACCATTATTATAAATAACATTTAAAGGAGAGAGCAGTCAAGATTTCCCTGGGAGTACAAAGCTTTAGAAGGTATATAATAGGAATATCATTTTGAAAAACACCCTTTGATAAACCAATTCAAAAATAATCCATGTAAAGCTCAAGAATGCAGTAATGCGTATTGGTAGGAAAGGATGATTAAATAATCTAATCAACTTAATTATTTCATTAAAAAATAAAGACTACTGTTGTGGTTGTGGTTTAGTTGCTATGTTGTGTCCAGCTCTTTGCAACCCATGGACTGTAGCTGCCAGGCTCCCCTGTCCATGGGATTTCCCGGGCAAGAATACTGGAATGGGTTGCCATTTCCTTCTCCAGGGAATTTCCTCACCCAGGGATCAAACTCAAGTTTCCTGTTTTGCAGGTAGATTCCTTACTGCCTAGCCACCAAGAATTCTCCACAGGGGCCACTAATAAATAAATCATGCAGAAAGAGAAGGGAGCAGAGGAAGCAAAATGAGACACAACTGTGCTGCTGTGCTTGCTCCTTTGGGGACAGATGAGAGTCTTCACTTGGAACTTAGAGGCAATAATGAAAGACGGAGATGATGAGTATGAAAGTGCGCACTCAAGACCACATGCAGGGGCAGGAAGAGCTGCAGGTGGGGTTAGAGTGAAAAGTGGAGAGGTAGAGGATAAGTGACAGTAGATGCCGAAGATCAACCTCAGCGTTGGAAAATGTAGCTGGTCTCAATAACCTCCATCTTCTGAGTCTCTTAGGAAGACATGCCCACTGGAACCTCAAGAAGCTACTCCCTGAATGTCTGTGAGAAAGTGGATCATGGATGTTAGTATTATTTATTAAGCTATATATCTGTTTCCTATATTGTGTTACCTGTGTATTTTATTTTCTCAATAAAATTTTTCAAATGTTAATAATAAATTTAAAATGTAGAATGAAAAGTATATCTTTTCAAGGGCCCATGTATGATTCATGAAGATGGATTATATATTTGCTCCCCAGAACAATCTCAGTAAGTTGCCCAAACTGGAAATGATGCATACAAAACTATTTTGTATTATTTTCAAGAAGCGTAAATTTAGAAGCAATAGTTACTTTTGTTTTACAATTTGAAACTTCTGCAGGAAACAAACAGAAAGTCATGTAGAAAAATCTCAAATCCATGAAGAACTACAAGCTGAGAAGCATGATTTCCAAAAAACAGTAATAACGAAAACATCTTGATTAGACTCTATGAGGTGAAGTGACAGTTGCTCAGTTGTGTCCGACTCTTTGCAACCCTATGAACTATACAGTCCATGGAATTCTCCAAGCCAGGATACTGGACTGGGTTACCATGCCCTTCTCCAGGGGACCTTCCCAACCCAGGGATCAAACCTAGGTCTCCCACATTGCAGGCAGATTCATTATCGGGTGAGCCACCAGGGAAGCACCAGTATACTGGAACAGGTAGCCTATTGCTTCTCCAGTGGATCGTCTGACCCAGGAATTGAACGGGAACCTCCTGCATTGCAAGTGGATTCTTTACCAGATGAGCTGCAAGGGAAGCCCTTGTGCCAAAAGAAGTCTCTATCCAATAGCTTACAGATATTAAGGAAACATCAAATGAACTCAAAAATATTGTTGCAGAATCTCTAAGCAAATATTTGCAAACAAAATCAAGTGTTATAATCAAAAAGTAATACATCAAACTTAAGTGAAACTACTTGAAAAAATATACATGTATTACAATATTGGAGAAACTATTTAATATTAATATAGTCAACTATTTCTTTTCTAAGAATTAAAAAAAAATTATTTATGGACTAGCAAGCGAGAAGGAATGACAACCTACTCCAGTAATCTTTCCTAGGAAATCTCATGCACAGAGAATCCTGGCAGGCTATAGTCCGTGTTGTTGCAAAGAGCTGGACATGACTTAGAGACTAGACATACACACACACACATCTCCATATATAACGAGAACAACAAATTATANATCTTTCTAGGAAATCTCATGCACAGAGGATCCTGGCAGGCTATAGTCCGTGTTGTTGCAAAGAGCTGGACATGACTTAGAGACTAGACATACACACACACATCTCCATATATAACGAGAACAACAAATTATACAATAGATGAATAGATTCCTCTTTAACAACTTTTTTCATGAATATAAATACACATAAACAGCTTCAATCCACTATTGTCCCTGTGTAGAAAATAGTAGACATATTCTTTGAACAAAGAGGCATGCTTATAATCATCACAAGTGTTTAATATTTAATTAGATGTATCTGTTGACATGAGTAGACAGGAACTTTCAAGTGAATGGCAGATAAAATAATCAGATGAAAAACTATTGTAAGCAACAACAAAATTCTTAAATAGTAAGATACCATGTTAGTATACAGACATTAACTTTATATACACAAACAAAATACATAAAATTTCAAAGGATTGCTTTAATGTGTCCAAAATAGAAAAGAAATCTCATAGCACTTGTGAAAGACTCAACTGCAAATGTGAACAAATGAGAAATTATGCCGTGTTCTTGAAGTGAAAAGCAAGCATCATAAAAATATCTCCAAGTTAATGTAAAAATTTAAAGCAATTTGAATAAAGATAGCATCTAATTTTTTTCCCTCTGGAATTGTGCAAGAAGTTTTAAAAGTTTAAATGTAAATATTAATGAATAGTAGTAACTAGGAGCAGTTAAGTCTAGACTGTCAGGTAAAAGTACTCTAAAACTATAATAATTTAAATTCTGTGATATCAGATTAAAAATAGACAAATAACAAAATAAATAGTCCTAAAAAGACTTTCATATACAGGAATATACAATATGAAAATTTTGATGACTGATTTTATCATTTCAGATAAAGGGAAAACATGATTGGTGAGAAAAGGAAGAAAAGTCTGAAAACATAAAATTAAAGATGAGTAGCAGTGTCTAAGACAGGTATGTAGAAATGACCATCATGAATCACTACTTGTTAAAATATTAGGAAATTTAAATAAAAGCCACAAATGTCTAAGAAATTCAGAACTGTTAGATTTCAATGAAAAAAAAACACATAAATATTTAAACAGAAGTATTATTAACTAAGCCATATTAAATGTACTGCACGCTTGTGTGTATGACAGATGGCTTTATATGTAAGCAATACGTCAAGAAACCAAGACAATCTCTTTCAGGGAATTTTTTATTTAAAAAAAAAATAATAAAAAGGAAATGAGATACCCAAGTCACTTTGTGTGTTAAAAAATGAACCTGATCTGAATGAATTTTATGTGCCAACTCTGTATGATAAGGTGCCCAGATATTTGGCTAAATGTTATTCCTGGGCATGTCTGTGAAGATGTTTCCAAATAATAATATTAGTGTTTGAATCAGAGGACTCAGTGAAGCAGTTTGCCTTCTGTGGGTGGTCATCGTCCAGTCCAATGAAAGCCTAAATAGAAGATGTCTGAGAAAGGAAGAATTTGCCATGCTTACATGGGCTAGGACATGCATCTTCTGCTCTTGCTGTTGTCATGATACTCTTTACCTCAAGGGAGCCCACATTTCAATTACCACAACTGAAGTCAATGGCGCCCCACTCCAGTACTCTTGCCTGGAAAATCCCAGGGATGGGGGAGCCTGGTAGACTGGGGTCCCAAAGAGTCGGACATGACTGAGCAACTTCACTTTCACTTTTCACTTTTATGCATTGGAGCAGGAAATGGCAACCCACTCCAGTGTTCTTGCCTGGAGAATCCCAGGGACAGGGAGCCTGGTGGGCTGCCGGCCGTCTCTGGGGTCTCACAGAGTCAGACATGACTGAAGCGACTTAGCAGCACAGCAGCTCTTCCTCTCTATTCTCTGTTAGATCGTATATGAAGTCTCCCTAAATATTGTCTCCTGCTATGAATTCCACAGTACAGGGCCTTTTGCAGGGCCAAGGCATGTTTTTAAGCCTAGTTTCCAGTATTTAAGTTTGCCATGGCAGATTAGATTAATTTTCTTTATTTGTTCACTCCTAGCATAAGGTCGGAGAAGGCAATGGCACCGCACTCCAGTACTCTTGCCTGGAAAATCCCATGGACGGAGGAATCTGGAAGGCTGAAGTCCATGGGGTCGCTGAGGGTGGGACATGACTGAGCGACTTCACTTTCACTTTTCACTTTCATGCTTTGGAGAAGGAAATGGCAACTCACTCTCCAGTGTTCTTGCCTGGAGAATCCCAGGGATGGGGGAGCCTGGTGGACTACCGTCTATGGGGTTGCACAGAGTTGGACATGACTGAAGTGACTTAGCAGCTGCAGCAGCATAAAGTAAGTTTTGTTTCCATGCAAGATAAGATTTGTGCAAAGTGTATTTCCCATCCATTGTTGTTGATTCAGCAATGTGATTTGTTTGGTCAATGAAATTAGTAAAGAAATTACAGTCACATCACTTCTAAGCCAAGTCTTCAAGAGGCTGTTCACGTTTCTGCCTGTTCCTTTGCACTTCTGTGAGCACCATGAGAAGGGTGTGCACTAACTAGCTGCTGATCCAAAGACAATGCAGAGAAGTATGGAACTCAAGGTCGAAAGCCAATGCCAACTGACTCTAGGTGTGAAATAAAGCTTCCCCATCCAATCTACAGACAAGTGAAAAGGAAAACAGGACAGTTTAGGCTGTCTTGTAATGCAGTGTTATTTTAGTGAAAACTGAGTAATAGGATTGGGTAAGCAAAATCATGTCGCATTGATTCTCTGCGTTAAAGGGACATTTAGACAGGAAAATATTTCTAGATGCAGTTCTAAACTTAGTATGATTATAAATAGCTTAATATCTATATTGAAGGCATATTATAAACAATTATTATTTGAGAAATGCTAAGTCTCAGTGGCATAAATCAAGTTGCAGAGAATTATCATTTGAAAGAAGATTGTTCAAAAAAAAAACAATCATTTTGTTAATATGACTGGATCAGTGCTTGCCAACTGGTGCAGTAATAAAGAATCCATCTGGCAATGCAAGACACACAAGAGATGCGTGCCTACAATGCGGGAGACCCAGGTTTGATCCCTGGGTCAGGAAGATCTCCTGGAGTAGTAAATGGCAACCCACTCCAGTACTCTTGCCTGGAAAATCCTATGGAAAGAGGAGCCTGGTGGGCTACAGTCCATGGGGTCACAAAGAGTCGAACACAACTGAGTGACTGAACATGCACACATGTTCCCACAACTCTGTCCCCAGAGCTAGAAATTTTGTTCATACAATGGTTGTGCACCGACTAGCGCTGTCTTCTTGCCATTGGTATTCTGCGATTTCAAGAGATCTTGGTTTGTAAAAAAAACTAGAGTATCCAGCAAAAAAAAAAAAAAAAAAAAAAACCTAGTCCCAGAGAAATGGACTAATGAAAAAAAAGCTGAAAAG
>SJYW01045253.1:557172-567225 GCA_006410735.1 Raphicerus campestris
AAAAAAAAAAAAAAAAGACCTAATCCCAGAGAGATGGACTAATGAAAACAAGGGTGAAAAGTGGGTCTTTTTTTTTCCATAAGGGTTAGTTTGTTGGCAAAGGTGCAGCAATTTATTAGTATTTTAAAATTAGAAATGGTCCAGGTGAAGCTGTGAAACATTTCTGAAAGATTTAACTGGCTTTAGTCACTCGATTATTTTTCTAGCAGGGATCTCTATATAGTCTGGTCAAGTACACATGGAAAATTCCATTTGGGAATACAAAGTAGTGCACACTTTTCTCAGTGAATGGATATCTTCAGAAAGGTAGATGGCCTAATTTAGTAACATTGCACCTAGTAAGATTTTAGAGAACTCATTAAGTTGGTAAATGATGAGGCAAAATGAAACTGTTAATGGCAGACTAAGTAGGCTAATGTTCTGTGTACTTATTAGCTCTATAATATAAATGTATGTATTAGAGAAGGAAATGGCAACCCACTCCAGTGTTCTTGCCTGGAGAATCCCAGGGACGGGGGAGCCTGGTGNTAGTTGGAGTGATTCTAACAAGTGTTTTTCAGGTATAAGGGCTGTTTAGGAATCTTTAGCATCTCTAAACTGATTCTGTGTGTCTTTTCTTTTTTATTAACTCCTAGCTAAACATGATCCAACCAAAGGTTTATACCCATGGCTTTCACAAAGTCTCAGAGTGAGTACAGTGACTTAAATCAAATGTGCCTGTGAGGACAACAACTATTTAGTTCTCTTTTTATTATCTTAGGTATTATTGGACTGGACAATATTAGCACAAATTATAGCGAGCTATAACATGAAACTGATCAGATATAATATATAAAGGATTTTAGATTATTATACAAATTGCCAATTAAATGAACTTCAATATGCAGTATACAGGTTATTGGCCAGAAAATCCTTAAAGGAAAGTAGGTGAAAGGAAATTTCTTGAGAATTCTGAGCTATTTGCATTACAATCATCTCTGCTGCAGACTACAGGGATCTCTTAGATGCCTAGGTCTGCTTATGTTAGCAGTGTATATTTTGTTCTGGAATCACATATATGGGAAACTGTATCATAAAGCTGGGGATATCAATCATAATGCCTATTACCATAAGATTTTGGGGGACTGAATCATTCATCATAGTAAACTAAATAAGCTTCCCCAAGATTTCAAATTAAATAAGCGGGAATATGATCTTTGGATGGTGTAGCTATGTCTTCCCTGCCATTGACAGAAGCATTTTAGAGAAACATAAATTCAAGAAGTATTTTGATTTGCATAAGGCCTTTAGGACCAGTATCAGGAAGAAGAAAGGCCCTTGTTAGAAAAATCAGTGACTCATCTGATAAAATTCTGTATTTGTATCAGTTTTCAGGTGGAGATCTGGGGAAAACCATGACCTACTATCACAGAAATACTGGTGTAGAAAAAAAGATTATATCATGACTTAAGGTATGGGCAACATAACAGAATCTTGAAAGCTGTAAAGTCAGTTTGGGCAAGGCTTTACGTAGTTTCATCAGACTGCCTCTGATTAAAGCTCTGATAATTTGTAATATACAACTGGAACTAAAAATCCAAAACAAAATGATAAGAGCAACATAATGATGTTGCTATTATTCTTATGTCTAATGAAACAACTGACAGTAAAAAGATAAAAGCATAAACAAGCATAAACAAAAAGCATAAAAAATATTATTTTAAAATAGAACACATAGTGTAAAAGAAAAAGTAGCATACATATGAATATAGCGGTGTATTGTGTATATATATATTACTTTACACAGACTCAACAACAAACAACTTTGGGGGAAATATTTATTTTTGAACTGAAATTTTTTTAATATTTCCTCTTTAATGTTGATTTTCTAATGTTACAATGAAATGTCTCTACTCTAAGCCTAGGTTAACTTGTGGGGATTTTGATAAAGTGGTCTCTTTAAGGAGAATCACAACAGAAATTTTTATTGACATTTGAACTGCAGCAACTCAGAAGATTAAACATAATTGTTCTGCATAATTTCCCAAGTAAATGCATATTGCTTTCCTCCCAAACTCACAAATATGTTTCAATACAGTCAGTTCAGTTCAGTTCATTCTCTCAGTCGTGTCCAACTCTTTGAGACCCCATGAATTGCAGCACGCCAGGCTTCCCTGTCCATCACCAACTCCTGGAGTTCACTCAAACTCATGCCCATCGAGTCAGTGATGCCATCCAGCCATCTCATCCTCTGTCATCCCCTTCTCCTCCTGCCCCCAATCCCTCCCAGAATGAGGGTCTTTTCCAATGAGTCAACTCTTCTCATGAGGTGGCCAAAGTATTGGAGTTTCAGTTTCAGCATCAGTCCTTCCAATGAACACCCAGGACTGATTTCCTTTAGGATGGACTGGTTGGATCTCCTTGCAGTCCAAGGGACTCTTAAGAGTCTTCTCCAACACCACAGTTCAAAAGCATCAATTCTTCAGCACTCAGCTTTCTTCACAGTCCAATTCTCACATCCATACATGACCACTGCAATATATTGTAAGGGTACTAAAAAAAAGGTAACTATATGAGGTGATGGATATGGTAATTAAGTTGATTGTGGTAATCATTTGATTAAAATATGCACATGAAATCATTACATTGTATACCTTACATATATGCAATTTTTAATTTGTCAATTATACCTGAATAAAGTTGGAAAAAATAAGACAATGCAAGACTTTGAAGTCAAATAACTGTACTTTAAATTCAAGTGTACTTTTATTTTCTCAGCTTTATTAAGTATAATTAACAATTAAAATTGCAATGTATTTAAAGTATATTTTGGTATACATTGTGAAAGGATTCTCATAACTGATTTAATTAACACGTATACCTACTCACATATACCTACATATACCTACTCACATAACTTTTGTGTGTGTATGAGAACACAGTTCTTTATCTTAGCAAATGTCAATTACATAATACAGTATTACCAGCTATATTAAACATGTTACATATTTGACCCTCAAACATTATTTATCTTATAAGTGAAAGCCTTACCTCTTCATCAGCTTCTCCTTGTTTTCCCAAACTTTTAGCCCCTGGTTACTACCATTCTACTGTTTTTGTGAATTTGACTTTTTTCACCTTCTTTATATTGGTATGAAATACCTTGCAGTATTCATTTTCTCTATCTGGCTTATTTTACTTAGCGTGATGTCTTTCAGGTTTATCCTTTTTTTGCAGATGACAATATATCCTTCTTTTTCTAAGGCTAACTAATATTTTAGAGACAATTGCTTTCAACATCTGTCCAAACAGGAGTAAGAGGGCATAGAATGTCTTTGGACACTGTTTATGTTTGTAGCAAAAAAAAAAAATTAAACCCAAGTCTGCCTTTGGAAGCTAGTGTTTAAACAATACTTCCTAGTATGACATAATTCAGAATTAAGAGAACTTTCAAGTTTTACAGCTCAGTTCATCAGTTCAGTTGCTCATTCATGTCTGACTCTTTGAGACCCTATGGCCTGCAGCACACCCGGCTTCCCTGTCCATCACCAACTCCTGGAGCTTACTCAAACTCGTGTCCATCAAGTCAGTGATGCCATCAAACCATCTCATCCTCTGCCATCCCCTTCTCCTCCCCACTTGAATCTTTCCCAGCATCAGGGTCTTTTCCAATGAGTTAGTTCTTCACATCAGGTGGCCAAAGTATTAGAGTTTCAGCTTTAGCATCAGTCCTTCCAGTGAAGCTCACATTTCCTCTTATAGACTTTTCTCCATAGCTGCAGACTCTCTGCTCTTTCCATTCACCTCTGCTGTTGCTGCAAGAAATGTCTCTAACATCATAATAACATATGCTTTTTATAGTCACAGATCTGTTTTTATGCTTGTAAGTGCTTTGATCCTGCAACGTGTCCAGGATAACTGTCAGTTGTCTTAACTCAGTATAAAATGTTCTTGATAATCTGTCTTCAATATGTTGTTAACACACTGAAGTCACTTCCTTGGTTACATGAACGTGATTTGCTCTTTTAAAGGTTTCATATATCTCCCAAAATACCCTGGAAATTTAAAGGCCAAATGTTAAATATGAACTGTGGAATAAGATGCTTGAGAAAGTGCTAGGAATTCCAGGTTATAAAATTTTCTTTCATTCCTGGAATTTCATGATAAGGAAAATTATAAGAGGGAATAAACAATAAAAGGCTGGGAAGAATGTGTGGCAAGAATTTTAGTGAAGGGCTTCACATATTGTGGAGATTTATGTAATCTAAAATGCCAATAAATCTATCCTGAAAATCGATATGCCTTTTTCTAGAAATGTTAAGGTATGAAATGAAAATTTACTGGAATTTGCTTAAAGAGATTTTCTTTCTCCACATGCTTCTGACTTCACTGCAAAACCACAGAAGGAAAACCAGGCTGCTGTATAGTTTTCTAAAATCTTTGCCCATGCTGTCATAATGATTTAAACAGAACACATAATAAAGAGTTAATCTTTTCTACAGTGTGAGTAGACGTCACATTTCTTCATAGTATTTTCGATAGCATACATGTTGAGTAAACAGGAATGTTGGTGGCATTAAACAAATTTATAAAGATATAATGTTGGAAACAAGTAAGTGAATAATATAGAATATTGATCTTTACATGTTATAGTAACAGACATAGTAATAACGTATTAAGATATTTTTAAATGCCCTTGAAAGAGTAACATAGTACAGTGAAACACATATTCTAGATCATAAACACTATATTCATTGTATTGACATGAATATTTGTGAAAAATATAAAATAGATGAGAGGATGCCAGATTAAGTCCAAGAAACTCTGTCGTAAGTTAAAGAAAAAACAACTTACTTCCATAAAAGTACATTCCCTGCTAGATTCACTTTTTTCTGTGAAACAAAAATTATCAGCTTAATTATCTTTTTGTTGTTTCCGTTTCAACAATTTCCATTCATCCTTGTTCTGAATTCTACTAATATTATGATGAAAAATATCATGCTTTTCTTATCATCAAAATTGAGTTTTGGAGACAAGAGTTACCTTCCCACCAAAGTCAACTAGAAAAAAAAAAAACAGACTAATTATATGGAATAAAGATTGTTATAACTGTGGAAACGAGTCAGTGAAGCAGACAGATGCCTAACACGATGGACAGAATGTATATACACTCAGTCCTCTCTGCGGAGAAGGCAATGGCACCCCACTTCAGTACTCTTGCCTGGAAAATCCCCTGGATGCCTGGTAGGCTGCAGTCCATGGGGTTGCAAAGAGTCGGACACGACTGAGCAACTTCAATTTCACTTTTCACTTTCATGCATTGAAGAAGGAAATGGCAACCCACTCCAGTGTTCTTGCCTGGAGAATCCTTAGGGACGGGGGAGCCTGGCGGGCTGCTGTCTCTGGGGTCGCACAGAGTTGCACATGACTGAAGTGACTTAGCAGCAGCAGCAGCAGCAGCAGCAGTCCTCTCTGACTCTTTGGGACCTCACGGACTATAGCCCATCAGGCTCTTGTGTCCATGGAATTTTTCAGGCAAAAATAGTGGAGTGGGTTGCTATTTCCCCCTCCAGACTGAAATATATCTATGATTTCCCAGGTTAAAGCCTTCAGGGAGTTTGCAGGATGGCATATAAGATGGGAACCCAGAGCAGAACGCTGGATTCCCTGAACTGAGCTGATAGAGCAGAGAAATGATGGAGACAAGTGTCATGAGACATTGCAGGTCAAATTACCTGGAGAACAGAAAGTTCATAGAAGAGGACTCCAGAGTTTTACAGAGGGTTTCTCTCAAGTTTTCAACTGTGGATTGAACAAGACTGACCTATGTGTTAAGTATCAACTACTGAGAGAAGATTCACCCTCAGAGATGATTGAAAACATTGTCTGACACTCACACAGGATTAAAAATAAAACCTATCCCCACTAGTCAGACTAGAAGACTTCAGTAATTGTTAGACATCATATAGACTGTACACAAGGCCCTTGCCTCAGTGTTGTGGGGTAGTTAGATCTAGAAAGAGCAGTCCTCAAAATCTGCCTCTGTGTGGTAAGTGTGTGCGTCCATGTGTGTGTGTGTGCTTGCACGTGTGTGTGTGTGCATGCACACTCTGTCGTATTTGACTCTTCATGACCCCATGGAATGTAGTCTGCCAGGCTCCTCTGTCCATGAGATTTTCCAAGTAAGAATATTGGAGTGGGTAGCTATTCCATTCTCCAGGGGATCTTGCCAACCCAGGGACTGAACCTGCAACTCCTGCATTGGCAGGTGCATTTTTTACTGTTGCACCACATAGAAACCCCTAAACCCCCAAATTTGCTTAATTCTTAAAAAAAGAAAAAGACCTGAAGACATCAAGCTAGTCTGAAGTAACTTAACTACTCCTAGAACAAAGCATAATGATACTTTCAGAAAACCAAAATATGAAGTGTGCACCAAGGTAAAACTCACAATGAAAGTGAAAGTGTTAGTCACTCAGTCATGTCTGACTCTTTGTGACCCCATGGACTGCAGCCCCTCAGGCTCCTCTGTCCATGGGATTCTCCAGGCAAGAATACTGGAGTGGGTAACTAGTCCATTCTGCAGGGGATCTTTCTGAACTCACAATAGCTGACATCCTACTGAAATTGTAAGTAAAGCCAGGAAAAAAAAAAACTAATAATAATAATAAAAGGACTTTTAATGAGGAAGATAATAAATCAGTTAAAATCATTCAAGAATTGACTCAGATTTTAGAATTACCAGACAAAGACATTAAAACATTTATTAAATATTTATTGCAAAGTTACAAAGACATTTGAAGCAGAAAGAATAGTCTTCCAAGATGGCAGGGGAAAATTAAACATTCAAAAGAAGAAAAACCATAATTGATATTTTGCATCATATGCACAATCTAAATCCTAATCAATTATGAATCTAACTACAATGTATGGCAAAACCAATACAGTATTGTAAAGTAAAATAAAAAATTAAAAAATAACAATAAATCTATAAATACTCTTAAAAGTGGGAGAAAATGATTGTGACCTTGAATTATGCAATTTTTTTGATATGGCACTAAAAGCAATCATAATGACTGGAGCTCAGTTTAAATTTGCTAGAATATAAAATAGCACAATAACACACACCAAAATTAAAATAAAAAATAAAGTCAATCAAGAATGATCACAGATATTAGAATTAATAGTCAAGAAAATTGAAGTGATAGATTTCAAATTTTAGAGATGAAAACTAAAATTTTTGTGATGGAAATATTATGTGATCAATAGGAAAGGATGTTTTAATGAAAAGGTAAAAATTAGAAATTATTTTAAATTGAAGGAAAAAAACAAACAAAAACAAAGGATGAGATGGTTGGATGGCATTACCTGCTCAATGGACATGAGTTTGAGCAAGCTCCGGGAGTTGGTGATAGACACGGAAGCCTGGCGTGCTGCAGTCCATGGGGTTGCAAAGAGTTGTACATGACTGAGCAAATGAACTGAACTGAACTGAGTCCTTTATCTATTGTGGAGGTTTATGTATTTGGGCAGAGATGGCAAAGGTACCCCACTCCAGTACTCTTGCCTGGTAAATCCCATGGACGGAGGAGCCTGGTGAGCTGCCATCTATGGGGTTGCAAAGAGTCGGACACAACTGAAGCAACTTAGCGGCAGCAGCAGCATGTATTTGGGGGGTGGTATTTTTACCCTATGTTTGATCTTTCAAGTCATTAAGTTTGATACATATTTATCAAATTATATTTTTTACTGCAAAATTGTATTTTAAGTTGAAGAAATTTAATTTCTTCTAAATCAATAGGATCCTCTTGTTCTTTCCTTTATGTTCAGGTGTTGACACAGGTCCTCAGTTACATCATTTAGTCTAATAGTCTGGTTATTTGACCATTTTTAGTATCAGGTATTCTGGTAACGATAAAGAGACAAGAGGGTAATTTTCCCATGTTCATGTGTTTTAAGGCCAGCTGTCATGTCCTATTATAAGGATATAAAGTTCTAAACTCTCCCTGCCCCTTCAATGTCTAAAGGACAGAGATTATTCTATGTATCTGTTTGATTCACTGTAGAAATTTAGGAATTCAGATAGGCTTGGCATGTCTGTGGTTTGGCACAAATATAATATTGCCTCTTTGGGTCAAAAGAATCCCCAAGTCCTGGGCTACACTAACCTCTGTCTTGGGTTCTGTTCTTCTGATGCTGCTAACCAGATTTCTGCCAACTCATGGACAGGATCCAGCATTCTCCTCCTATGACTTCCTCAACAGTTCAAAACTACAGAGGCTACAAATGGAATTATTGCTTCCATGTCTCAACAGACATCTGGCTGAGTAGAGCATGCAATTTGGAGTTTGCAGTGGTGAGAAGGGAGCTACATTTAGATAAATTGCTTTGTGGCTCAGCTAGTAAAGAAGCTGCCTGTAGTGCTGGAGACCTGAGTTCCATCCCTAGGTTGGGAAGATCCCCTGGAGAAGGGAAAGGTTACCCACTCCAGTATTCTGGTCTGGAGAATTCCATGGAGTGTATAGTCCATGGGGTTGCCAAGATTCAGACACGAGTGAGCAACTTTCACTTCAATTCACTTCACCTCTAATTAATAACTATTTTTAACAAAAGAAATATGAACTTCCCTCATCCATCTCCAAGATCCAGCATTGTGTCATGTTAGTTGTGAACTTATCCTTGTGGATACTTTTATAGAAAATTTTGTAGACATCATCCTATGCGTCTATATTAGAACATCTTCTTTTCATTTCACCAATAAATCAGTTCATTTTATTTTAAAGCTGACTCAACTCTTTTCATTGATTATTTTTTGACTGTATCATAGAATAAACAAACTTGTATACATATGTATATGGCTTTCATATAGGTTTCACAGAGTTTCACAATATACTTTTGTTAACATTTTGTGCTTGACTGTGGCTTGATAAGTAGTTCTAAATTAAATGTTCTGAATATTAGAAGCATATCTTTACTATCTATATTCTAGCATGAAGTCTTATACTTGATAATTCTGATATCAATCAGATCCTGGGTCAGTAGATAACTTTTTCTTCCAATCTATGCACCTGTCCATATCTTTGGAATTTAACTTGAGTAAAAATGATGTTCCAAATACTTCAGAGAAAACTTTTTTGCTGTTTTTGTTTGTTTGTTTGTTTACCCCAGGCATATTTCTCTAAAGTCAATTGGCCAAACATGTTTTTTCTTCAAAAATTCATCCTCACTTTTGGCTTTGAAAATTTCTGGAAATCTTTTTTTTCTATTTACTTTGTCTTTTGGCAAATTATTAAATGGATGCTAGAACTTTCTGATCTTCCTTATCTTAAAAATTTGGTATAATGTTTTCTAACATGTTATAATTTGTTCACTGTTTTGAAAGTAGTCTCAACTACTTGGACTCCATTTTGTAAAGAATTATTTCAGCAATGATATTGCAACTATTATGAACTCTCATTTTCTGATAGTTCCATTTCATACTAGCCTTCTTTTTCAAAACTAATAAATTTTTGAATGTCTCAGAAATCATACATTCAGTTCAGTTCAGTTTAGTCTCTCAGTTGTGTCCAACTCTTTGCAACCCCATGAATCACAGCACGCCAGGCCTCCCTGTCCATCACCAACTCCTGAAATTCACTCAGACTCAGGTCCATTGAGTCAGTGATGCCATTCAGCCATCTCATCCTCTGTCATCCCCTTCTCCTCCTGGCCCCAATCCCTCCCAGCATCAGGGTCTTTTCCAACGAGTCAACTCTTTGCATGAGCTGGACAAAGTACTGGAGTTTCAGCTTTAGCATCATTCCTTCCAAAGAAATCCCAGGGTTGATCTCCTTCAGAATGGACTGGTTGGATCTCCTTGCAGTCCAAGGGACTCTCAAGAGTCTTCTCCAACACCACAGTTCAAAAGCATCAATTCTTTGGTGCTCAGCCTTCTTCACAGTCCAACTCTCACATCCATACATGACCACAGGAAAAACCATAGCCTTGACTAGACAGACCTTAGTTGGCAAAGTAATGTCTCTGCTTTTGAATATACTATCTAGGTTGGTCATAACTTTTCTTCTAAGGAGTAAG
>SJYW01045253.1:567342-590892 GCA_006410735.1 Raphicerus campestris
AGACTAATTATATGGAATAAAGATTGTTATAACTGTGGAAACGAGTCAGTGAAGCAGACAGATGCCTAACACGATGGACAGAATGTATATACACTCAGTCCTCTCTGCGGAGAAGGCAATGGCACCCCACTTCAGTACTCTTGCCTGGAAAATCCCCTGGATGCCTGGTAGGCTGCAGTCCATGGGGTTGCAAAGAGTCGGACACGACTGAGCAACTTCAATTTCACTTTTCACTTTCATGCATTGAAGAAGGAAATGGCAACCCACTCCAGTGTTCTTGCCTGGAGAATCCTAGGGACGGGGGAGCCTGGCGGGCTGCTGTCTCTGGGGTCGCACAGAGTTGCACATGACTGAAGTGACTTAGCAGCAGCAGCAGCAGCAGCAGCAGTCCTCTCTGACTCTTTGGGACCTCACGGACTATAGCCCATCAGGCTCTTGTGTCCATGGAATTTTTCAGGCAAAAATAGTGGAGTGGGTTGCTATTTCCCCCTCCAGACTGAAATATATCTATGATTTCCCAGGTTAAAGCCTTCAGGGAGTTTGCAGGATGGCATATAAGATGGGAACCCAGAGCAGAACGCTGGATTCCCTGAACTGAGCTGATAGAGCAGAGAAATGATGGAGACAAGTGTCATGAGACATTGCAGGTCAAATTACCTGGAGAACAGAAAGTTCATAGAAGAGGACTCCAGAGTTTTACAGAGGGTTTCCCTCAAGTTTTCAACTGTGGATTGAACAAGACTGACCTATGTGTTAAGTATCAACTACTGAAGGAAGATTCACCCTCAGAGATGACTGAAAACATTGTCTGACACTCACACAGGATTAAAAATAAAACCTATCCCCACTAGTCAGACTGGAAGACTTCAGTAATTGTTAGACATCATATAGACTGTACACAAGGCCCTTGCCTCAGTGTTGTGGGGTAGTTAGATCTAGAAAGAGCAGTCCTCCAAATCTGCCTCTGTGTGGTAAGTGTGTGCATGCATGTGTGTGTGTGTGCTTGCACGTGTGTGTGTGTGTGCATGCACACTCTGTNCATAAGGGTGGTGTCATCTGCATATCTGAGGTTATTGATATTTCTCCCAGCAATCTTGATTCCAGCTTGTGTTTGTTCCGGTCCAGTGTTTCTCATGATATACTCTGCATATAAGTTAAATAAGCAGGGTGACAATATATTAGTAACACTTTAAGTTCTGACAAAACAGAGTGGAGATACCATTCTTCAATCATAAATTAGAGAAAAAACTTGTCAGGGTTAAGCTGACTTGACCATCAAGTCAATGATAGAAAAGCTGAAATGTATTTAGATAGAAACAGACTTTGCCTAAAGAAAGGGAGAAATCTCATATACCTGATAATATTAGATCCAAAAGAAAGCAATATATAAAAGCCTGGACCACATATAGACACCTTTGACCTATTGTTCCAACCATATGTGAAACAAAACCCTGAAAATTAACCTCCGACTCTTCTCATCAAGATTAGTCACATTCACTATCTCTTCCTGCAGGTCTGTAATGAAAATATTACATAGATAAATGAACACAACATTATAATTGAATAGTACAGGTACAATATTTTCTATAGTTTGAAATACATTTTTTGTTGGTGCTTAGTCACTAAGTTTTTCCCACTCTTTTGTGACCCCATAGACTATAGCCAGAGAGGTTCCCCTGTCCATAGGATTTCCCAAGGAAGAATACTGGGGTGGGCTGCCATTTCATTCTCCCAGGAAATATTCCTGGACCAAGGATCAAAGCTGCATCTCCTGCATTGGCAGGTGAATTCCTTACCACTAAGCCATCTGAGAAGCACTCTCTTTTAGCTCAGAAAATACAGTGTATTTGATTGCATTATTTATATAGGGAGCTGCTACAGTATGCCAAGTAACATAGTTATTGACCCTTTCTGCATGGTAAACATCATCTGTGATGCATTTTTGTACAAAAATATATATCTGGAAGCTTTTGTATGTTGCAAAAGAATAAAATTTTGCTATTATGAGTGAAATATTCCAGAAAGAAAGGCCTGTGAGAAGACATAGTAGAGCAGTTTGATGGTTTATTATGTGTAACTGCTCAGAGTATTTCATAAGCATGTTTTGAATCTCTGTCAGTGCATCCTGATAAGTAAGTGAATTTCCGTTTTGAAGAGTAGTCACAAAGGAAAAGTAATTGAAACATCTCTATCAAGAAGTGCAGTTCAACCTGTTCAAATAGGACCAGAAATATATATATAATTTCTACATCAAATATTTGGTGATATGAGAGTGAGGACAATTTCCAATCACTGTATGATATTAGCACCAACTGTCAGAAGGAATATTTACAATTAGTGTAGAAACCTGGATGTCAAGTTGTCTTGTGGAAAATACAACATATGAAAGTAGAATAAAATAAATTTAAGACTGTCTTCACTATTAAAAGAGAAAGCTATGCACTGCATAAATTGAGGTTTAAATTTTATGATAGCGTGNAGTGTAGCAACCTGGATGTCAAGTTGTCTTGTGGAAAATACAACATATGAAAGTAGAATAAAATAAATTTAAGACTGTCTTCACTATTAAAAGAGAAAGCTATGCACTGCATAAATTGAGGTTTAAATTTTATGATAGCGTGTGTGATAAGAAGTGTAGTCATATTTCTTTTTAGTATCCAATGAGTAATACAAGAATGAGGATTAAAGACCTCTGTCTCTTAAGTTTACTTAAGTAGCTCAGTCATGTCCAACTCTTTGTGACCCTGTGGACTGCAGCACACCAGGCTTCCCTGTCCATCAACGACTCATGGAGCTTGCTCAAAGTCATGTCCATCCAACCATCTCTCCTCTGTCATACCCTTCTCCTCCTACCTTCATCTTTCCCAGCATCAGGGTGTTTTCAAATAAGTCAGTTCTTCACATCAGGTGGCCAAAGTATTAGAATTTCAGCTTCAGCATCAGAACTCCCAGTGAATATTCAGGACTGATTTCCTTTAGGATGGACTGGTTGGATCTCCTTGCAGTCCAAGGGATTTTCAAGAGTCTTCTCCAACAACACAGTTCAAAAACATCAATTCTCTGGTGCTCAGCTTTCTTTATAGTCCAACTCTCCCATCCATGCATGACTACGGAAAAACCATAGATTTGACTAGATGGACATTTGTTGACAAAGTACTCTCTTTGCTTTTTAATATATTGTCTATGTTGGTCACAGCTTTTCTTCCAAGCAGCAAGTATCTTTTAATTTCATGCCTGCAGTCACAATCTGTAATGATTTTGGAGCCCAAGAAAATAAAGTCTGCCATTGTTTCCCTGACTATTTATCATGAAGTGATGGGACTAGATGCCATGATCTTACCTTTTTGAATGTTTAGCTTTAAGCCAACTTCTTCACTCTCTTCTTTCATTTTCATCAAGAGGCATTTTAGTTCCTCTTTGCTTTCTGCCATAAGGGTGGTATCATCTGCATATCTGAGGTTATTGATATTTGTCCTAGCAACCTTGATTCCAGATTGTGCTTCATCCAGCCTGGCATTTCGCATGATATATTCTGCATATAAGTTAAATAAGCAGGGTGACATTATACAGCTTTGACTATTCCTTTCTCAATTTGTAACTAGTACATTGTTCCATGTCCAGGTGTAACTGTTGCTTCTTGACATGCATGCAGCTTTCTCAGGGGGCAGGTCAGGTGGTCTACTATTCCCACTTCTTTAAGAATTTGTTGTGATCCACACAGTTGGCTCAGATGGTAAAGTGTCTGCCTATAATGTGGGAAACCCAGGTTCAATCCCTAGGTCAAGAGGATCTCCTGGAGAAGGCAATGGCACCCCACTCCAGTACTCTTGACTGGAAAATCCCATGAGTGGAGGAGCCTGGTAGGCTACAGTCCATGGGGTCATGAAGAGTTGAACAAGACTGAACGACTTCACTTTCTTTCACTTTCACACAGTCACAGGCTTTGGCATAATCAATAAAGCCAAAGTAGATGTTTTTCTGGAACTCTCTTGCTTTTTTGATGATCCAACAGATGTCAGTGATTTGATCTTTGGTTCCTCTGCCTTTTCTAAATCCAGTTTGAACATATGGAAGTTCTCAGTTCCATTGAAACCTCACTTGGAGAATTTTGAGCATTATTTTGCTAAGATTTGAGTTGAGTGCAATTGTGCAGCAGTTTGAACATTCTTTGGCATTGTCTTTCTTTGGGATTGGAATGAAACTGACCTTTTCCAGTCCTGTGGCCACTGCTGAGTTTTCCAAATTTGCTGGCATATTGAATGCAACACTACCACAGCATCATCTTTTAGGATTTGAAATAGCTCAACTGGTATTCCATTACCTCCATCAGCTTTGTGTCTTGAGCTACCTAAAGTCAACAATAATGTAGAATTCACACACAAGAACGTCATTTTTCCAATACAAGTTGGGACTGGTATAAAAACATATAATCTTATGAATTGTGCTTTATGTAATTTTTATCCATTATTTTGTGTATTATTTGACCCAAGATTTTCAATCTGTAAATATACAGCATTTTTGAAAAATCAACAAAAAATCATACATATATATTTTTTTTTCTGATTGCTCTTCACATAGAGTCTTCTTCTAACTCTAAACTAGATATATTTACATTTTTTATTTGTGATGGTGAAATATTTTATTATGTTTTTATGAGAAACTATATACTAATGGGAAATAATTTCTGATCTATATTGAACCACACAAATATCATGGCTTTATCAAATTTCTTTTTCATGACATTATTAATAAAGACCTGTTTTCTCTTACAAAATTGCCATTATTTTTATATTAAGAAAAACTATAAATATTAAATACTCTTAAATATTAAAATACACCTAAAACCCAGAAATGAATTAGTAGACCCTTGCATTGCCATCAGCCAAATTAGTATCATTAATATTTTATCATATTCATTTCAACTATTTCATTTAAAGATATATATCACTTGTGGCATAGCAATCCACAACGTTTTCTCCTTCATTCTTTCCAATAAATCTAGGAATAATATGTATATTTTATTATGTAAAATTATTATTTTGCATTAGATTCTGACATTGATAGCTTTTGAAATCTTACTGTATTTTCCTTTGAATCTTACATTATTTCCATAATTTATAAAACTTAATTAATGATATGAACAGATATAGCTCTTTATGTCTCCTTTCCTAAATTAGACTTCTTTTTCAGTTAAATAGAATTTTCAACTGTATATTTGTGAGAATTATCTGAACAATTTTTAGAAAAAGTTGCCTTTCTGTTACAAATGTTCAAAGTCTCTTCTTGAATAAGTACCATTGTCCTATGTCAAATGTAACAGATTTTTCCCATGGCCCCCTAGTGAATGTTTGGATTAGACAACTGTTCCTTCCAGCTGTTAATCCAACTCTGATGAAAACTCAAACCAAATTGACAACCTAATAGGTACAGAGATAGATGGTGAAACTCAAGTGATTTCTTCCTTTGAAAAAGTGACTAATGAAAAAATATAGGCTTCCTTTGGAGTTAAAGGAGAAATGATTTTGTGCTTTATTTCCCAAGGGTCAGTATGTTACAGGCTAGTTTTTTCCCCTTTGAGAAACTATATCCTATTTATGAATAATGCCTTTTGAAACCCCAGCATTCATTTGATACAAAAAATAAAGGCAGCACATTTACAGAAAGGTTATGAATGTGTCACAGAAATCTGCTGGCCTATATTCTCTCCCTTTAAAATTGGCTCTAGTTGAATGAACATCACTCTTCCAAGTAAGAACTTTATCCCACACTACAAATGTGCTTAAGAGCTTATTACCAAGCATAATTCCCAATTCCCAGCTATCTTCCAAGCAGCAGAAAAGACAGAGTCTAGTCACATTTAGTAGTTTCATTTTCCCCAGACTTGAGGAATTCTAAACTTTGATCATTGTTCTCCTTTCTCCACAGTGATTTACATGATATATCATGCCCTCCTTGACTGCTTACATATTTCTAGCAAGACTAGAAAAAATAGTTTCTAAAAACTATCAATGCTGGAATATTTTGAGACATAAAGTAACATTATTAACAACCACTGGTGATTTATAATTTAACATATTTTCCAAGGACTTTTTAGCAATAAGAGCTACATGAGAAATTTTTGCCAAAAATGAATGTACATTTCTTCTGATATGAGATGCCTTTATGTGATTATGTGGGCTGTATGTTTTTATCAGCCTACACTGAAATGTATTTTGTCAGTATAACAAAAGCTTTTTTTTTTAAATTGATTGAGAAATGAAAGGCTGTGTCATAACTATATCATCAAATCAGGAAAGGGTTAAAAATACAGTTAAGCACATTTACATTAAGAAGTAAAACTCAATACCTAATTGAGATTCAGAAGCAAAAAAAAAATAGGTATTTTTAAGAAAAGTATTTTAGGCTTTTATGTTTGAGTTGAACTGACCAAACAAACCTCAGCTCTAGTAGTGAGGAACAAGAGGTACAACTCTGTGTGGGGTGTGTTCATGTTTTGTGTGTGTGGAGTAAAGAAATAATGTTAATTCAGTAGCCAAGAAGCAAGACCTTGCAGAACAAAGTGGGTGGGAGGAGATGGAGAACAGGTGGGGGATTCTTAACAAGCCTGTTACTTGTTAAAAGAAAGATTTTCACAGAGCTATACAGTATACAAATCTATTCCAAAATAATATCTTCCCCCACTGTGGTTTCATACCACTCACAGAATTTATTTTACTACTCTTCATATAGCATCATGGCTATCTGTGGCTTAACACCACATTAACATCTTTAACTTTCTATTCACTGTCAAATCTTATATAAGAAACAGCCATCAAAGCAACAGTGTAAGGCGTCAGTCTTTATGATGTACCAAACAAATTCTGGAGTAAATTTGAATTATTATCTCAGTTAGCTCATATAACTCATAAGTCACCCTTCAATAGAAGTGAGCTGTATACTGTTTCAGATCCTGTAATGTCCTTGAGAGATGAACACCAACACTACTCTGTGTCTCACATTTTGCAACAAACAAGTGATAATTAAAGGCCGTGTCTACAGGAAGAGCCTCCAAAATTTCGATCTGTCACTTGTATGTAACAGGGCAATTCTAAGAGCAATCATCACCTTGCAAGAATGAAAACCATTCTCAGCAGCAGTCAGACTTTGACATTCCAGAAAATATTGGCACACTCAGAAGAAATGAATAGGTCTCCACTCAAATGAACGTTACAAAGTCTCCTTGGAAGGAAGAGAGGATCCATATTAGCAAATGATGGGGAGATAGAAAGGAATTGACTGTTTCGAAAGGTTCCGACTCTCCATGGTCATGTACAGAGATAACGCAATGCACTCTCCTGATGAGATGCTGCTGCTGCTAAGTCATGTCAGTCGCATCCAACTCTGTGCGACTCCATAGACTGGGCTGGGGGGCAGCCCACCAGGCTCCCCCGTCCCCGTCCCTGGGATTCTCCAGGCAAGAACACTGGAGTGGGCTGCCATTTCCCTCTCCAATGCATGAAAGTGAAAAGTGAAAGTGAAGTCGTTCAGTCGTGTTCGACTCTTCGCGACCCCGCGGACTGTAGCCTACCAGGCTTCTCTGTCCATGGGATTTTCCAGGCAAGAGTACTGGAGTGGGGTGCCATCGCCTTAAGCTCACTTCCCCATCAATGTTGTTACTCAGGAGAACAGGTCTCTTGTTCAGATCTGAAATCTGGGGGTAAAGTTACATCCACAATATGAGGATAAGACAAATCATTCCTTGTTCTCAAGCCCCAAAAGATGAGTTCATTCTCAAAAGAAACACATTTAAATTGTGCAAATTCAGATGCTTTTATTTAATAAACCACCACCACCAACAAAAAAAGTTGGATTGTATTTATAATTCTGGAAATGGCTCAACAGGCTGAGGAATAATATCTACAAATTGTGTAGCTATGGAAAAAAATCATGAAGCTAGATGATTTTTAAGATGTATTTATCGTATTTTAAAAATGTAACAAAGCCTTTCATTAAAACTAAAAAAGAAATCCATGCTTGTTACAGTACCATTTATCAAGAATGAGTTAAAATTATTTCATTTAAAGCATGTATTTGCTCATCAAATATTACTGAACACATATAAGATTCTGTTCAACAAGACAGCATTCAACAATCTAGAGATGCCAGAAAACAAGATGTGGCACATGGAACCATCTGGAAGCAAACATATGAGGAGTCTATTAAATATCTGAGCACTTGTGAAGTATTCACATTGTCTTGGAGTCATGCTTTGTCAGAAATGAAAGAAACTTCTCTGAGGCAACGTCTCGTATTATGTGGGAGGGAGAACCCACAGACATTAGATCCTGAGTATTATACCTCCCTTTGGCACATCAAGGAGGAATCAGGGTCTGAGTTTTGGAGCATTTCAAGTGTGCACTTCACCAAAATGATAGCTGACACTTACAGAACAGAATGACCTAATGGAACAAATCACCTGAAAAAGACGATGTAAAATTTGACAATTCAAAATGTGACAGACATGTCAATTAAATATGTAAATATTCTAAATGAGGTCAACTGGGAAGAAACAGAAAAACTAAATAGAAATAGGTTGTTTGAAAATATAGATTGAAATTAAATATTCAATTGATCATGAATATGTATATAAGGAAGCAATAAAGAGTGTAAATTAGGCCCAACAACAGCAATGAGGTAAATAATAGATAAGAGTACAGACAATCTGGAAGTTAGGGCAAAAAATTAAAACATCAGCATCAGCATAACAGGATTTAAAATATGTAAATAGGTTAAACATTTAAGCAAATATACTGAGAGTATATAGAAATTAAAAGATTCTTTTCCAGGGAATAGGACTCTTATATAACTTATAAATTGAATGAATGCAAACAATGTAAGAATCATGCCTTTTTCGTCTGTTGGATAATTAATGCTCATTTAACTATGAATCAAACATTCTTTCAAAGAGGCTATATTCAGAGTGTAAGAAATGGAATTACAGTGGCAATAGATATAGCACACCCATGTTCTGATTATTTTTGTACATAATTTTTGAAATATATGAACATATTCAGCTTGATTTACATTTATTTTATCTAAAACTGATCAGATGTTAGAGGGGAAAACTCATCCTCATTTTAAGAATTTTTTTTATTGGATGCCAATTTGCTTTAAATGAGGAGATTGCATTGTCAGATATATGCGGGAGTCTTCTATTAGGCATAATCAGGAAGAAGAAAAATGATAAGAAGGATTTTTAAAGCCTTCTGAGGATGGATCCCAATGCTAGTAATGATGGAACCCTATAAATTAAGTTAAATTGCATGTCATTTTGATAACTAACAGAATTCCTTGGTGATAAAATTTAAGACTTTTTAAAATATATAGTATGACATAGAAGTAAAGGTTTTGGTTTTTGAATTTTTTTTTTTGTTCATAAAGAATGCTATCCCATTGATCTAGTGTAGGTTTCTTATATTTCTTACAAAACTGTTTTGCAATTTTTACCATATACTCTCTACACATATTTATTTTATTAGATTTATAATATTTGATGTTCTTGATATTATTGTAAATGTCCTTTCTTTTGTTAATTTTCAATTAATTATAGTCTATTGCTAGTTTCTCACGATGCAATAGATTTTGCATGTTGACCTTGTATTCTGCGAAAATGCTAAACATTAGATTTAGTAACATTTTAATGTATTATTTGAGATTCTCTGTGTCAACAATCATGTAGTCTGAGAATAGAGGTAATTTTATTTCTTTTCAATCCTTATGTGATTTTGTTTTCCTTTTTGCTATGATGAATTTTCTGGAAAAGATGTGTCTCTTTGTCTGGTGTCAGAATGATACTGTGCTCATTAGAGTAGTCAGAAAGTGCTCTCTTCCACTGTTGAAAACTTTGTTAACAATGAATATTATTTCTTGTTTAAATATTTGAGCGTATTCATCGGAGAAGATATCTGGACCAAAGGTTTCCTTTGTAGGTTTACAGACTTTCCCGCTTGTAACTTTCTTGATTAGCATCTACCTTTCTGACTCACTATAGCTGCTAAAGCTTTCTCTTGGTTAGTGTTGCATGTTTCAATAATCTTATCTTCAAACAATACATGTAATATTATTACAAGTATGATTCTTGTAGATGGAATGTAGTCAGGACCTATTTTCTATAGAATCTAATTTGAATAGATCATTTACTCTCAATGCAATTTTTTAAAATTTGGTGGTATTGTTAGTTGCTAAGACCTGTCTGACTCTTGTGTGACCCAATAGACTGTAAGCCCACCAGGCTCCTCTGTCCATGGGATTCTTCAGGCAAGAATAATGGAGTGGGTTGCCATTCTCTTCTCTGAGGGTTCTTCTCAGTGCAGGGATTGAACTCCTGCATCTCCTGCTTGACAGGTGGATTCTTTACCACTGTACCACCTGGGAAGCCCCAATAGTTAGGACTAAAAATTGACTTATAGCTATATACTATTTATCCCATTTTTGTCCTTTTTTACTTCTTTTATGGATTTTTTTTATTACCTTATGTTCTCTTTTTCTAGGATTAACAATGTATTTCTATAATTTATCAAAGTATAGATCAAAATAAATATTTGACTTCTTTGCATGTAACATATAAATTGTATATTCCCAATTTTTCCCTGTCTGTATTTTTCATTTAAAGAGATTAAAACTTAGAAAAATATACTTTATGTTTACCTTTATTTTAATCATTTTTCTTGATCATCATTGTTTTTTAAAGATTCACATTTCTGTGCAGTAGTTTGTTACCTCTGCTAAGGACCTTCTTGTAATATTTTTATAGTACAGATCTCTTAGCAGTGAATTATCTTTGCTTTAGTTTGTCTGGGAAAAAAATCTACATTTTTGATGAAAAATACTTTCACTATACATAGAATTCAGTGTTGGCAGTAACTTTATTGTTGTTTTGATATTTTGGAGTTGTTAATCAATTATCTTATGATTTAAGCAGATTTCCTTTTTATATATCTTTTATTCTTAAGCTGCCTTCATCATAGAATCTTTATCTTTAATATGCAATAATGTGATAATTTGACTATGATATATATACACTTGTATGCTATTGATATTTATCCACTTTGATTGATTTAGCTTCCTAGATCCATGATTTGTTTTCATCAATTATTTTTAGAAATATTTCAACTTTAAATCCTCCATTTTTTTCTGCTATATTCTCTCTTCTTCTTCTAGTATTTCATTGGCAAATACGTTAAAGTGTTTGACATATTTTCACAATTCTTAGAGATTAAGAACTGACCTTATTTGCTTGCATATATATATATATATATATATATATATATATACACATACACATTGACCTTCCCTGATAGCTCAGTTGGTAAAGAATCCACCTGCAATGCAGAAGACCCCAGTTTGATTATATATATATTATATATATTAAAATGTTATTTATATATTTATTTATAGCCCTTCTTTACTTTTTTTTTATCTTAATGTTTTAATATGGGTAATTTCTATTTGGGCTTACCTCATAGCACAGTGGTAAAAATCACCTGAAATACAGGAGAGGCGGGTTTAATCCCTGGATTGGGAAAATCCCGTGTAGAAGGAAATGGCAACAGACTCCAATATTCTTGCTTGGGAAATCCCATGGACAGAGGAGCCTGGTGGGCTACAATCCATGGAGTCACAGAAGATTCAGATATGGCTTAGCAAATAAGCAACAACAAGAACTATTTCTATTTACCTGTGACCACTAATTCTTTTTTTCCTCTGTGTCAAGTCTACTGATCAGTCCATCACAGGTACTTTTTATCTCTGATACCATTCTTTGCACATTTCCATTCGATTCTTTCTTGTAGTTTCTCTTTCTCTTTGAAATTCCACAGTTGCTCTTGAACTGGACACCTTCTCTGCTGTAGCCTTTAACACTTTTCTTATAGTTACTTTAAAATGTTTAAATTTTTAAATATTTAAAAATTGTAAGGTTTCTGTCATTGTTTCAACAATCAGATCATATTTGAGTGTGAAATTTGTACTTTGTATTTATGACTGCAAATGTGAACACATCTTCCATTAGTATGTGAGTTTGCGAGTTGACTGAACCTATCCAAGAATTGAACGGAGTGTACCTTTTGTTGCTTCAGTGGTAATCTTCAGATTCCCCTACTGTTACCTTGTCCTTGGGTGGTGGTTAGTTTGCTGAAGAATTTTTCTTACCATTCCCTGACTGAAGTCCTTCTCTGTGTGTTGATACTTCAAAATGCGTCTCTCTCTATGCAGTTATTTCTGTCTCAGCAGTAGACTGTTGGTGCTTATTACTCCTTGCTTGCTGGCCGGGTTGTAGGAGCTCCTCTGTCTTCTGCAGCCATTGTGCTCCTGAATCGCAGGACTGGTCTCTGTAATCCAGCACCTCCCTCAGTGAAATAACTTTATTGTAAAGGACGGCTATTGACTCTCTGTCCTTCCCCCAGGGGAAAAGGGCTTTTCCCCCTTTGTCTTTTTCCTAGCTACAACAAGTGCCCTGTGCCCTGTGGGCAAAAATGATTGCTGCCCATTCCCGTGGGGTAGTGCTTCCTGTCCCTTCTCTCAGGACCCCAAAGGAATGCTTCCTTCCATGTGCACCAATATTTCTCATGACCTCCCTGGAAAGGAGTTTGTGTAAAGCTACAAGGAGATCCAACCAGTCCATCCTGAAAGAGATCAGCCCTGGAATTTCTTTGGAAGGAATGATGCTAAAGCTGAAACTCCAGTACTTTGGCCACCTCATGCTAAGCGTTGACTCATTGGAAAAGACTCTGATGCTGGGAGGGATTGGGGGCAGGAGGAGAAGGGGATGACAGAGGATGAGATGGCTGGATGGCATCACGGACTCAATGGACGTGAGTCTGAGCGAACTCTGGGAGTTGGTGATGGACAGGGAGGCTTGGAGTGCTGCAATTCATGGAGTCTCAAAGAATTGGCCACTACTGAGTGACTGAACCGACTGACAACACCTTTTGTATATCAGCTTCCTAGGGTTTTAATTTTTTCACTCTGACCCACAGTAAGCATTTGTCAATTTGTTAACAAATTTCACTGTTACTTATTCACAATGCACATTTATTGAGCACTTCCGTCAGTTCAGTTCAGTTCATTTCAGTCTCTCAGTCATGTCCAACTCTTTGCGACCCCATGAATCGCAGCATGCCAGGCCTCCTTGTCCATCACCAACTCCCGAGTTCACTCAGACTCAAGTCCTCCACACCAAATAGGTGGCCAGGGTCAAGAGATTCAATACAGGTTGAAGAGCCTATATTGACTCGCTGGAAAAGACCCTGATGCTGGGACAGATTGAAGGCATGAGGAGAAGGCGATGACAAAGGAAAAGTGGCTAGATGTCATCACTGACTCAATGGACATGCATTTAAGCAAACTCCAGGAGAGAATGAAGGACAGGGAAGCATAGCATGAGGCAGTCTATGGGGTTGCAGAGTCAGACACGGCTTAATGACTGAATAACAATAACAAATAATAATAGTACCAGTTTTTCTCACTTTTATCTGATATTGGAGCTTTCCTGCTTCTGGGGGTCTCCAATCAGCATCCAAGATAAATTAAGTTAGATTCTCTGATGCTGAAATATACCTAACAATATTTGGTTATAAGAGATCCCCAGGTAATTCTGTTATATCCCCAAGGCCGACCACTAAATCACCCTGAAATCCTACCTCTGTTCTCTTCAGTTTAGTGACAAAGCTCTTATCAAAATAGGTCTACTGTGTTATAGCATAGCTGCTTCCTAGGGAAAAAAAGAATTTGCTGAATTAAAAATGGGAGACAAACCTTTGCAATAATTATTTCTTTCTCTAACTGTGGTTCTATTGTGTTTACCTGTTGGATCAATTTTTATTATCTGTTTTATATTCATTTCAAATTAGGAAAAACTCTGTTTAGTATGTTGAATCGATGGGGTGATGTTTATAGGATGAAGCATAATAAACAAATTACCAGACATCATTTGTGATTTCCCAAGGTGAGCTCTTGGCGTTTTCAGTGAGATGGCTTTTAAAATGTATTGTATCTAGTTATTCAGAAACAGAAGAGTAAAAGTGGGATTCACACGATTGCCAATGCTATAAATCCTGTTTTTGAGCAGCCGAATTATTTCCCTGGAGGTCTTTGGAATAACACAGGTTTAAACAAAGGACAGTTGTTTCTCAAAGACATTGGCTTAAAAGTCCAAGGTAAAATTCTAGTAAGGTATAAGATAACTCTTTTTAATGCTGTCCAATTGGACCAATTGATCAAAAGCCACAGCATTCTAAGTCCATTATTTTGTTGACATTGATGTCTCTAGTTTTACCATTCCAAGTTACTTAGCTCAGGCCTGAAAGGAAGCAATAAAGAGAACAGGAGTAGGAAATCTTGCTTGTCCAAAGCAAGCTCGTCGTATATGATATTTGGTCTTTTCTTTCCTTTACTATATTTTTGTTCGAAATGCAGAGGCATTAACACGTATCAGGACATTCTAGTTAGCAAGTTGACAAGTTTTATGCAAGAAAAGATATACGCATGTAGACTGGTCACAGGGGGTCAGAACATTCCAGTTGGTGGGCAAGAATAAGAATTTTGATAGTGAAATTTCAAAGGTAAGCCCCAATATGAACCCAAGTATGGCTTGATGACCAGGGATGCCTTTTTCCATTATATTGAATCTCATCCAGTTCTGAGGGAAATACCCTGCTTGTAAAACAAACAACCAGGGGAAGAATAAATGATTTCAAGATCTGAAGGATACAAGGCATCAGTGCACAGTCACAAAAATATCAAACTAGTTGTGAACTTTTGCCCTACCCCATGCCCCATACTGAGAAAGCTTGACACAAGGAAGATCATGAAGATCTCTAAATGATACTCATTCATTGAGTTAAAAATCTGTAAGATTAACCTTCACAAGTTATTTTATCAATACTATGGAAGCAAAATAATGTAGTCAATCTTCTCACTTAAAAAAAGAAATAAAAGTGTTAAGTAAAATATTCTTAAAGATAAACATTTAATTCATTTGTGAATTGGAAAGAAAGAAAACCTAAAATATCAAACCAAAGTGAAGGTATAAATCTTGTAAGTTAGAAAAGTGTTGATAAAAATAATCAAGCATATTTTGAGATACAACCAAATAGATTTTTCTAGAAATGAATACAAAATTTTTGAAATTTTAAGTTTGTTAGATTAAGAATAAATTAAAAACAAACACAACTAAACAAAGAATTAGCAAGCCAAAAGCAAATTTGAGTAGATTTTAGTTGTTTTTGTTGTATGTTTGGTTTTTCCTAAAGGCAAAGAGAGAAAGCCACAGAAGATATGGATTAGAAATTAAAAGAAATTAATTAGATTAACATCTTACTTGAATTCCAGAGGATGAGAGGAGAAAATAGAAAAGGTAATATTTTAAGGGCTAATAAATGAGAATATCCAAAAATTAATTTTTAAAAAGATATTGATACTCATCAAACCTGAACAAATTACCAGCTGAATATGTTAAAAGCAACCCCTCCCCACAAAAAACATAAAACGATCAAAGTGCCATCTAGGAACAGAAAACCAAAAGAGAAGATGTCAATGACAACTAGAAATTTAAGAGAGATTATGTAAAAGAAATAATATGCTCACAGCACACTTTTCCACAGGAGCAATGCTGGTAAGGGGCTTCCCTCATAGCTCAGGTGGTAAAGAATCTGCCTGCAATGCAAGTGAGCAAAGTTTGATTTCTGGGTTGAGAGGATCCCCTGTCAACCCACTCCAGTATTCTTGCCTAGAAAATCCCAGGGACAGAGGAGCCTGGCAAGCTACAGTCCATGGGGTTGCAAGAGTTGGACACCACTTAGCGGATAAACCACCAATGCCGGTAAGAAAGAGAAGGACATTCTGTCAATTTGCTAATCAAAAAAAAAAAAAAAAAAGGAAAGAAAACAAAACCTGACATAAGTATAGCTACCACTTTTAGCTCTCTTTTAGGTTCCATTTGCATGAAATACCTCTTTTCTCCTCTTATGTTAAGCCTTTCCGTATCCTTAAAGTTGAAGTGGCTCTCATGAGCAGCCTTAATTGGGTCTCAATTTTTTAATCCATTCTGCCATGCCATTCCTTTTGACTGGAGAATCTAATCCATTTACATTTAAAATAATTATTCACAAGTAAGAATTTACTAATGCCATATCATTAATCATTTTCTGTTTTGTAGTTCCTTTATTCTTTTTTTGTAAATAGATGACTTTTCCAAAGCAGTATGGTTTGATTTCCTTTTTACTAACTTTTGTATATCTACTCTAGGTTTGCATATTTAAAATTTGCTAGGAGAGTAGGCTTTAAGAATTTTCACCAGATACATTGAAAACTATAGATTCAATGCAATCCCTATAAAGCTATCAATGGTATTTTTTCAGAGAATCAGAACAAATAATTTCATAATTTGTACGGAATTATAAAAACCTCGAATAGCCAAAGCAATCTTGAGAAAGAAGAATGGAACTGGAGGAATCAACCTGCCTGACTTCAGGCTCTACTACATAGCAATAGTCATCAAGACAGTATGGTACTGGCACAAAGACAGCAATGTAGATCAATGGAACAAAATAGAAACCCAGAGATAAATTTATGCACCTATGGACACCTTATATTTGACAAAGGAGACAAGAATATATAATGGAGAAAAGACAACCTCTTTAACAAGCGATGCTGGGAAAACTGGTCAACCACTCGTAAAAGAATGAAACTAGAACACTTTCTAACACCATACACAAAAATAAACTCAAAATGGATTAAAGATCTAAATGTAAGACCAGAAATCATAAAACTCCTAGAGAAAAACATAGGCAAAACACTCTCTGACATAAATCACAGCAAGGTCCTCTATCACGCACCTCCCAGAGTAATGGAAATAAAAGCAAAAATAAAAAATTGGAATCTAATTAAATTTAAAAGCTTTTGCACAATGAAGGAAACTATAAGCAAGGTGAAAAGACAGCCTTCAGAATGGGAGAAAATAATAGCAAATGAAGCAATTGACAAAGAATTAATCTCAAAATATACAAGCAGTCCCTGCAGCTCAATTCCAGAAAAATGTTACCCAATCAAAAAATGGGCCAAAGAACTAAATGGACATTTCTCCAAAGAATACATACAGATGGCTAACACATGAAAAGATGCTCAACGTCACTTACTACCAGAGAAATGCAAATCAAAACCACAATGAGGTACCATCTCACGCTGGACAGAATGGCCGCTATCCAAAAATCTACAAATAATAAATGCTGGAGAGGGTGCGGAGAAAAAGGAACACTCTTACACTGTTGGTGGGAATGAAAACTAGTACAGCCACTATGGAGAACAGTGTGGAGATTCCTTAAAAAGCTGGAAATAGAACTGCCTTATGACCCAGCAATCCCATTGCTGGGCATACACACCGAGGAAACCAGAACTGAAAGAGACACGTGTACCCCAATGTTCATCGCAGAACTGTTTATAATAGCCAGGACATGGAAGCAACCTAGATGTCCATCAGCAGATGAATAGATAAGAAACCTGTGGTTCATGTACATAATGGAATATTACTCAGCCATTCAAAAGAATACATTTGAATCAGTTCTAATGAGGTGGATGAAACTGGAGCCTATTATACAGAGCGAAGTAGGTCAGAAAGAAAAAACACCAATACAGTATATTAATGCATATATATGGAATTGAGAAAGATGGTAATGATGACCCTATATGTGAGACAGCAAAAGAGACAGATGTAAAGAACACACTGTTGGACTCTTTGGGAGAAGGCGAGGGTGGGATGATTTGAGAGAATAGCATTGAAATATGTATATCAGCATATGTGAAATAGATCGCAAATTCAGGTTCAGGTTAGATGCATGAGGCAGGGTGCTCAGGGCTGGTGCACTGGGATGACACTGAGGGATAGGATGGGGAAGGAGGTGGGAGGGGGGTTCAGAATGGGGAACACATGTACACCCATGGCTGATTCATGTCAATGTATGACAAAAACCACTATAGTATTGTACAGTAATTAGCCTCCAATTAAAATAAAAAGAAAAATAATAAATTAAAAAAAAAGAATTTTCACCAGATACATTGAAAACAGTGGTGATTATGTGAGGTATGAATATGTTAATTAGCCTAGTTGTGGTAATCATTTCTCAAAGTATATATATGTCAAACATTACATTATATATTTTAAATGCATGCAATTTTATTTACCTCAATTATAGCTCAATAAAGCTGAAAAAAATACACTAAGAACTTACAAAATATGTCACTCTGGCATACTTTATGTATAAAAACTGAACTTAACTTTCAAGAAAAAAAAGGCCAAATAAAAATTTTTTAGATCGACAGTAACACTGAGCTAGCATTTGCCAGTTCCAGTGTTCTTGCCTAGAGAATCCCAGGGATAGGGGAGCCTGTTGGGCTGCCGTCTATGGGGTCGCACATGACTGAAGTGACTTAGCAGCAGCAGCACCAGCAGCAGCATTTACCAGTAAGCATGCACTCTCAGGGTCCTCATGGCTCCTGAAGATCTGGAAAGAATTGAAATTGAGTCTGTGAATGGTGAATGTGAGATTAACTGATGTGGGAAAAAAGCTGGCATGCTACATTTGTAAGTCTCTTGGTTAAAACACATGACAGACATTGAGAAGGTAGTATACTGTCTACTGCTGAAGGCAGGTGGGGAAACAAACAAAAAAAACTAATCTGAGAGGCAATTGGCTCAACCTTAATTGTGAGACTCGAAAAATGCTGGAGAGAGTAGCATCTGTGGCTGCACTAAGAACAGTCTATGAATGCACTCTGCTTTTATAAGACTTATCCAGATAAAGAGCTTAGATATCAATTTTCCCAAATACTCCAAACCCAGTTGTGACTGCTTCAGTTGTCTGAGGCAGCTAGAGCAGAAAGAAATGGGTTTTTGAACCAGACTGTGACTGAAATAATAATCCTACATTACCGGTTAACCACTGCATTCCACTGAACACATCAGAATCCATATTGGTTAATTTGTACACCATATAGCAGTCATATATATATTTTTTAAAGAAATTGTAGCTATAAAATTTAACTACTGCATTCACCATTCTGTGACTTTAAATTTTACCGCTGTTAATGACTTAAAGTCTATCAGAAACATGAAGGTATGAGCTTTAATGTGATATGATCAAGGGGAAAGTTTAAGGTATCAGANAAATTGTAGCTATAAAATTTAACTACTGCATTCACCATTCTGTGACTTTAAATTTTACCGCTGTTAATGACTTAAAGTCTATCAGAAACATGAAGGTATGAGCTTTAATGTGATATGATCAAGGGGAAAGTTTAAGGTATCAGATTGAAGGAAAATAGCAGTTATCGAAGTTAGAGTTTTATTTGAACTCCATGAAAGACTCTCTGGTCATACCCAATGTGTAGCATGAAACTTTGTACATTGCAAGCAATCAATAAATAAGGAACCAGTGGAATCTCACAGTTATAGGAATATATAGACATTAACAGTGGAAAAATACAAATATATTATTTGATGAATTTATAGAAAAATTTAGTTAAATAGAGGTATCCATTAAGATTGAGGCATCCAGAATAATGACTGGCCATTTTTAATTAGCTCTAAAGTGTTGTTTTGTATGTGTTTTCTCCCTGAGATGATAAAAGAGTAGCGGAACAAGTGAACCAGACCTAGTTTAGATGGGTCATGAGTGTATAATTATTTCAAAACTCTTTTGCTAAAATATGAATTGATATTAACAACTCATGAAACATTATTCTAGCTTAGAATTCATTATGACAGAATTGCCTGGGTTTTTTGTTATAATTAGAAAGCATATTAAACAAGTACATGATCTGCATTCTACCTTTAANGAATGATGCTAAAGCTGAAACTCCAGTACTTTGGCCACTTCATGTGAAGAGCTGACTCATTGGAAAAGACTCTGATGCTAGGAGGGAATCGGAGCAGGAGGAGAAGGGGACGACAGAGAATGAGATGGCTGCATGGCATCACTGACTCGATGGACGTGAGTCTCGGTGAACTCCAGCAGTTGGTGATGGACAGGGAGGCCTGGCGTGCTGTGATTCATGGGGTTGCAAAGAATCGGACAGGACTGAACTACTGAACTGAACTGAACTGACTGCTAGACAGAAAATAACTCTATCCAAAATATCAATGGCAAAATTTTATTATTTATATTTTCAAGCTGTTATAGTAATTGCTTTCTGTAAGGTATCATTTAATTATTTAATAACACATATAATATAGGTAATTATTATTATTATTATTTTTTTGCAGATATGGAAACGATGCTTATAGTAAATGAATGAGAAATTGACTATTGTACAAATATCTGTCTCCAAAGTCTGCGAGGTTAAACACTACACAATAATGAGCTGGTTCATCAAGTATGTATATCTGTGTGTGAGTTTGTGTGTGCAACATGGCTTTAACAACTGACTTAAACAAATTGTATAAAAATATATATGATTTAATATACAACAAATCTATATGTAATCATTATATATATACTTTATATGTATAAATTGAGTATATATAAAAATTTGTGTATTATAAGATATGAACATATACATACATAGAAAAAAAGAGATGGTCAAAAACCAGTGATACTATCTCCTACATCTCACATTGACACAGTTTGATAATACATACATGCTAAGTCATATCAGTTGTGTCCAGCTCTTTGCAACCCTATTGACTGTAGCTCACCAGGCTTCTCTGTCCATGGGATTCTCCAGACAAGAATACTGGAGTGAGCTGCACTGGCCCTCTTCCAGGGGAATTCCCTACCTATGGATCAAACCCATGTCTCCTACACCTCTTGTGTTGGCAAGCATGTTCGTTACCATTAGTGCTGACAAAATGATACAGTTTGTTAAGACTGTGATTGAAAAGAAATGTACCAAGCATTCAAAAAATGTGAATAAACAACAACTTATATACATTGCTGGTGAGAGTGTAAATCTGTATGATAACTTTGGAAAACAAATTGGGATTATCTTGTGAAGTGAGTATATGTATCCCAGGAATATACATAGAAGATACTTTTGGAATTGTACAATGAGAATGATATATAAAATGTCCAAAGCAACACTGTAAATGATAAGGGAAGAAAATTGGAAGCATATTAATATTAAGTGAGCAGAAGATAGTTAATTAAATATGCTATATATTCATACAATGAAATATTGTACAGTAGTGAAATTGAACATAATACAGGTTCATATTAGGACATGAATGGATTTCAATGAGACAACATTTAGTAACAAAACAAGACATAGAAGATTACATTGAGAATCCTTTTCAACAAAAAAGTATGTACATTTAAAACCAAGTAAAGCTAAAATAGCTGACTCTTGATTAACACAGATATGAACTTTGTGGGTACATTTATATGCACTTTTTCAATAAATATGTATTAAAATATTAAATGACCTGTGGTTGGTTGAATCTACAAACACAAAACCACAGATGCAGAGGAAACATCTACAGAGGGCCAACTATAAAATTACACGTGGATTTTTGACTGTGCAGAGAGTTGGTGATCCTCACCCCTGCTTTGCTCAAACACCAAGTATACTGTGTTTAGTTAAATACTTATAAACACACACACACAGACACACACATGTGGCAGATTAGTTATCTCAGGGGTAATGTTGGGGGAATTGGTTGCCTGGTTGGAGGAGTATATATAGGTCCATTGTAGCATCTTGGTAATTTTAATTTATTGAGTTGCTTGATGGGCCTTGCCTGTCTATTGTATTAGTAAAGCAAAAAATAAATAAATAATATAAAATATAATAACAATGAAAAGACAAAGTGAAAGTGTTAATTTCTCAGCCGTGTCCAACTCTTTGTGACTCCATGGACTCCTCTGTCCATGCCTCTGTCCAGGCAAGAGTACTCAAGTGGGTTGCCATTCCATTCTTCAGGGTATCTTCCTAACCTAAGGATCAAACCTGGGTCTCCTGCACTGCAGGCAGATTCTTTACCATCTGAGCTACCAGTGTAGGCAACGCTAATTGATAGGAGATCAAAATATGGCATCAGTGAATCAAGCAAGAAATATGATGTATGTTCTGTGCATCTGATCCCATCCCTTTAAAAAGAAAATAAGGAGCAGAATTACTGAAATCTAAATTTCCAAATGTCTTGGGTCGTGTTTCATTCTGGATGGTTAACTAACGCCTATGATGGGATTTAACAATAGCTATCCTGGGCGATGTGTTAGCAATACCAGCTTTATCCTAGACACATATACAGCTTCCCCTTTGCCTCACCCCCAGTTCCTTAAGCAGCAGGATGTTGCTTGTGTATATCTAAAACTGTTTTAGTTGGTTTCTCAAGAAACAAAGATTATATATATGCAGGAAGTTCATTTGTAAGTTCTGTTTGAGAAAAAAAAAACTCTAAAAGAATGAGGGAAGCAGCATTTGAAAGGAGTAGCTGCAACACAGGTAATCACCTGGAGCCCTGTCTTCTGTGGGATGGCTTTTAGGAATTTCCATACCTAGTGGGAAGGACTTAGTATGCCCCCATAGACCAGTCAGAGGATGCTGAGATGCTGACATCCCTGGGGAAGAGGGTGCAGATTTGTGTGAGGGCTTCCTCTGATGCTTAGACAGGAGCTCAGCTGCGAGCCATGAGCCAGAGAAACTAACCGTGGCTGGGGACTACTGCCTGTGTCTTCCTGTATCTTCCACATCATGGCCCCACTGGCTTTCACTTGCATGCAGAGACTGTCTAATTTACCTTTATGATTGTCACAGTGCCTAACATTGAGACTGACTCCCTTCGCCAGAAGAGCTTCCCATCCCAGGGATCAAACTCAGGTCACCTGCATTGCAGGAAGATTCTTTACCAACTGAGCCACAAGGGAAGCCCAAGAAGACAGGAGTGAGTAGCCTATCCCTTCTCCAGCAGATCTCCCCAACCCACAGATTGAACTGGGATCTCCCTCCTTGCAGGTGGATTCTTTACCAACTGAGCTATCAGGGAAGCATTGAGACCGACTCAGGGTAAATGAGTCAAAGTAAGTGAGTCAGTGTAAATGGGGTGACTGAGGATGAGATGGTTGGATGGCACCATTGACTCAATGGACCTGAGTTTGAGCAAACTCAGGGAGGCAGCAAAAGACAGGGAAGCCTGACATGCTGCAGTTCATGGGGTCACAAAGAGTTGGACACCAGGGACTGAACACAATCGAGTAAATGAATAACAAATGGTTGGGTATATAACTTTTCAAGATTATCATACTAAAATATATATATTTTTATTTAATACTTTATTCTATTTTACAATACTGTATTGGTTTTGCCATACATTGACATGAATCAGCCACAGGTGTACACCATCTCCCAATGCCGAAACACCCTCCCACCTCCCACCCCACACCATCTCCCCGGTTCATCCCGTACACCAGCCCCAAGCATCCTGTATTGAACATAGACTGGTGCTTCATTTCTTATATGATAGTATACATGTTTCAGTGCCATTCTCCCAAATCATCCCACCCTCTCCCTCTCCCTCAG
>SJYW01045253.1:598882-641771 GCA_006410735.1 Raphicerus campestris
GGCTGAGTAATACTCCATTGTGTATATGTACCACAGCTTTCTTATCCATTCATCTGCTGATGGACATCTAGGTTGTTTCCATGTCCTGGCAATTATAAACAATGCTGCAATGAACATTGGGGTACATGTGTCTCTTTCAGTTCTGGTTTCCTCTGTGTGTATGCCCAGCAGTGGGATTGCTGGGTCATAAGGCAGTTCTATTTGCAATTTTTTAAGGAATCTCCAGACTGTTTTCCATAATGGCTGTACTAGTTTGCATTCCCACCAACAGTGTAAGAGGGTTCCCTTTTCTCCTCACCCTCTCCAGCATTTATTGCTTGTAGATTTTTGTATCACAGCCATTCTGACTGGTGTGAAGTGGTACCTCATTGTGGTCTTGATTTGCATTTCTCTGATAATGAGTGATGTTGAGCATCTTTTCATGTGTTAGCCATCCGTGATTACATCACAACTCTCCGTATTGAATAAATTTATTTTTCCAATTTTTAAAGACCCAAACTGATTCTATTTAAATGGTCAAGTAATTTATCTATTATAAAAACTTTGATTGTGACAGAGCTATAGTACTCACTGTGATCATCTATATTCAACTCTAGTGTTCTTTTATAAAATAAAGTCAAATTAACTCAGACTAAAAAAAAAAAAAATTAAGATAGAGACTTCTGGAGAGCTCAAGAGATAGAAATGCAAATTACCACCCACACACTGAAAGCCAGACAAGCTTCTGGTATTCTAGTTAAGATATACTCACACAGATGTATGTTGCAAAGAATATGTTTGGAGAAAACACCAAAATTTGACTAGCTACAATGACTACCATTATAGTATACCTTCAGAAGCTTACATTAAAGAAAAATTATGTTCTGAAAAGTACTAATAAAAAGCATGGAGTTAAAAAAACTGCAATAAACAAAAATTGAAATACAGAGAATTAAAGACAAAAGGTAACAAAGAAGCATCTCGAAGTAGCTATGCCAATAGAGAAGTAAAATAGAATAAAGTTTTAAAAGTTATAAAACATGTTTCTCTTTAATCAAGAACTCAAAAGAATAATAAAATTTCAAAGGCTTTTAACATAACAGACGGAGATAAAAAAAATGAGCTGGCATAACTGAAGATAGAAATGTGGAATAAAATAAAATTAGCACTAAAATGACTGCAGTAGAATAAAATGAGGCACTCTTGTAAACATAAGCTGGAGGGGTTGTGAATAATGAGCCTTTTTAGTTGGAAAATAATGGAATTAAAATTATGTGAAGAAAATAAAATGTATTTGTCACAGGAAAAAGTAGAGTTGACCTGACTGCTTGTAGTTCCTCACAAAAAGAAGTGAAGAAAGGGGAGAAGAAAACAGGAAAAATGTTCCTTAAAACAAAATTTTCATAACAGAAATGAACAGAATATTTAGATGAAAAGGACAGAACTTGAACAGACAACTGCAACATGTAATCTTAAATAGACCAGTACCGTGAATGCTTCAAGTGTACAAATACAGAAATGATCCTAAGGATAGCCAGTGATTATCCCCCAAGAATCCCAATGTAGAGGAAAGAGCTGATGAATTTTGAATATCTGTTTTCATATAAAATTAATAATGCTAAAAGATACACTGAAGTATATTACATTTTTAAAATTTATTTGAGCAAAACTTGATTCTAATTGGGTGACACCAAATTGGAACTGATTGGGAGTTTCCACCCACGGAAACTTGGGAAAGACAGTCACTGTGTAGAACAGGGGATGCTGCTCAATACTGTTTTACGTATATGGGGAAAATCTGAAAAAGAATGGATATATATACAGGTATAACTGAATCACTCTGCTCTACACCAGAAACAAACAGAAACATTTAAAATCAACTATACCACAATATACAGTAAAAAATATATTTGAAAAATTAAATTAAAAAAAAATACAATCAAAGAAGCAAAGCAAGAAAGTCTCTTGGTTGGTTGTCAGTAGGTTTCAACTCCTAAATCTTGAGGCATTACGTTTTGTTTTGGATACAGGCAATTAAGACATTAAATTCACCTCAGTCTAAAGACCTCATTGTTTAATTCAGCTATAGGCTTTATTCGAATAGGTAACAACATATGCAAAAGGTATTTCCTGAGAAATAGAGATAAGAATTCACTAGATCATAACTGGAGTAACCATTAAAGTAAGATTTGAATTCATTTGTTTGTTAACCTGACCTAAGTAGGGGTAGGGATGAAACTAAATATTACAGGCATTGCAATTGTGAAAGAGTTGTTTTGTTTTTCAAAACCATGCATGTACATGACAGGACCTCATGAGAGCATATGAAGTGTCTGAAGAGGTAATTTTCTCTCCCTGCTCTAATGTTATTGTGGAGGAATAAGATTGGAGCAGCAATGAGACACTCACAGCAGCGTATGTGGCTAAATGATTACACCTCTGTCAGAGAAAAATCAGCAGCCACCCCTGCTCTCACTTCTGCGGGACCTCTAAGTAAGGCAGTCTGTACTTCCGTTCAAACCCACCTCTCAGCCCAAGGCAGGCCCCCAAAATTACTCCTCCCCGTTCTGAATCAGCATAGTCATTCAATATATCTATAGATTATACTCCATATAAATTTACTACAAAAGATGAACCTTATTCCCTCTGCTAAATGCTGCATCTTGTAACTTAGCTATTTTATGCCTATAGGTTCATCCCTTATAATCCCCCTCACCTATTTTGCCCCTCCCTTTGTTCTCAGTATCTGTGAGTCCATTTCTGTTTCTGTATATTTGTTCATTTGTTTTATTTTTGGATTCAGCATAGTTAGTGAAAACATATGGCATTTGTCTTTCTCCGTGTGACTTACACTTCACTAAGCAAATACTCTCCAGTTTCATACGCAGCATCACACGTGGCAAAATTTCATTCGTTTTTATGGCTGAGTAATATTCCATTGTATATATATGTATATATATATACCACAAATTCTGCATCCATTTATCTGTTGATGTCCACTTAGGTTGCTTCTGTATCTTGGCTATTAAGGGCTGACATATGTCATCCCTAAATTTGTGGTGAAAAACTGTAGAAAATCTAGTTGTTGGCATTATTTAGTAACACAGTAGTTTATATATTCCATAGAAGAGGAGCTTTGACATTCCAAGAATCCAAACATACATTTAGCTGAATATGCCCCTCTTCACATACTGACAANTGGTGAAAAACTGTAGAAAATCTAGTTGTTGGCATTATTTAGTAACACAGTAGTTTATATATTCCATAGAAGAGGAGCTTTGACATTCCAAGAATCCAAACATACATTTAGCTGAATATGCCCCTCTTCACATACTGACAAATTTGTTATAAATATGAAACAAGAGCAATCTATGTAGGAAATAGGATGAATAACAGTTTCTCTTCAATGTATCTTATAAAGAACAAGTGTATTTAAGAAAGAGGTATGTCTGTTTTCCTCCTTTTTTCCTCTTGATTAGATATTGCTCCTGTTCTTAAAAACAACAAAGCAGAACACAACAAAAATTCTATTGACTCTATGTTGTCAACAGTCTACATTCCAAACCTACAGGACAGCAGAAGTGCTTCACAGTTGAAACTTCATTCTACCTTGCCAACTTCAACTCACACAAGTACTCAGTGACCTCCACAGGCCAAATGATTTGGCAATTTTGAACTTCCATTTTCTCTAAAACAGGAATGTTTTAGAGTTCTGTTGTCAGGGAACAAAAGATGAAAGTTTCAGCAAATGGTAGCTTCTATTCATCTGACGATTAATTATTTCCTCCTCTGAGGTGCTAAATGTAAATCACATGTGTGTGATTTACACATTTACACATGTATGTGTAAGTCACATACAATAAAATCTTGTACTTAGAACTTTTTACTATAAATTTATGCATCTATTTATTTATATACACACATACATATATACTGTTTTTCCACAGACATTTAAAAAGCATGACATAGAGGAAAGAACTAAGTTTGGCAATCAGAAAGTCTTACTAGACCCTTGTTTCTCCACTAACAACTATATCATTTCAAGCCAGTTACTCAAAGTATCTGAGCCTTGCTTCGTTCATGTTTTGATCAAGGATAAAGCCAGAATCATAGGCAGACCTTTAGTTGATATTCATTAAATGTTAACAAATAACTGAAATGTAAAAGCATAACACTTCTGAAGTGTCTTGCATCTTCTTAAAATTAATTTGATTAAATGAAATTATTATGTATTATGAACACATAATTTGTATTTATGTACATTGATTACAAACAGAAATTGAACAATGACCAAAAACATTCCTAATCCAAAGGAAAGAAAGCATAAACATGCAATCATTTATTTGTGTGCGTCGTCACTCAGTCATGTCTGACTCTTCGCAACTCCATGGACTGTAGCCTTCCAAGCTCCTCTGTCCATGGAATATTCCAGGCAAAAATATTGGAGTGGGTTGCTATTTTGTTCTCCAGGGGACCTTCCCAACCTAGAGATGGAGCCCTGTCTCTTGCATCTCCTGCATTGGTCTGTGCCACCTACGAAGCCCAATCATATATTTAAAAAAGGATAAAAATTCCTATTTATGGTTTGGCAAACATTCTTCCTTTTTTTTTCTTTTAAATGAACATGTGTTTAAAACATATGTAATATATAATTGGATGTAAAACCACAGAAAATTACTTTGAAAGCAATTATTATTTTGTGACATGCTTTCTTTTTTCTCACATGGTATTGAATACACATGTTTATATGGTTCTTCATTCAGCTTAGCAAATATATGCTGTGTGTGCATGCTCAGCTGTGACTGACTCTTGGCGATCCCCTGGACTGTAGCCCACCAAACTCCTCCATCCATAGGATTTCCCAGGCAAGAATCCTGGAGTGGGTTGCCATTTTCTCCTCCAGGGGAACTTCCCAAACCAGGGATTGAATCCATGTCTCCTGCATTAGCAGGCAGATTCTTTACCACTGAGCCACCTCTGTCCTCTGTATGCCAGGTATCCTTCTAGCCACTTGAGACAGGTAAGTGAATAAGATGATAGATAACACCTCCGCCCATTAATTATATAGAAGATAAGAGAGTTCCAAGTTCTACCGAATATAGTGCAGGAAAGAGTATCCATTTTTAAGTCTTTACTAAATAAAGTTGATTATAAAAATACACATAATGCATCTAAAATAGTTCTAATATACATGTATTTTGCTTTAAAAAAATGTTTCTGTAATAAAGTCAGAGATCTAAATCTTCACATTGACTCAATATTATTTTATTAAGTTTTTTTTCTCTAAGTTACTTACTGACTGTATTTAAAATATATAAACTAAAATCATCATCCTCCAGAAAGTTTTTGCCTTTTTTTATAATCAGCTGCCAAGTGTATGTGGCCCCGTGATATAAGCTCCTCAAAATAAATGATTGGCTACCAACAATTTTTGAAGGGCCAAGAAAAGGACAGAATATTATATCAGGTTTAAAAGATATCTATCACATATCTATTGCTTAACAAAAATAAGTAAGTTCCCATGTAAATAATCACACACAAAAAAAATTCAGACAAGTTTGTGCTTAACTTACCCACATTAGAAAACAAGCTCTCTTATTCTATGAGATAAACAAACTATAAAACAAAATAAAAGCCAAAAAACATTTTTTAGCATTAAAGAAATACATTTTTGACTTTACTGTTTATTTGACATATATATTGCTCATAAAGTAGATAAATGCTTTTTAGAAATATTCTATATGGCCTGAATAGACCTGTTGGTAGTGGTACTGTGAAGAAAGCTGAGCACTGAAGAACTGATGCTTTGAACTGTGGTGTTGGAGAAGACTCTTAGGGAGTCCCCTGGACTGCAAAGACATCTAACCAGTCCATTCTAAAAGAGATCAGTCCTGGGTGTTCTTTGGAAGGAATGATGCTGAAGCTGAAACTGCGATACTTTGGCCACCTCATGCGAAGAGTTGACTCATTGGGAAAGACCCTGATGCTGGGAGGGATGACAGAGGATGAGATGGCTGGATGGCATCNGAAGACATTGTAAGTGAAATTCAAAAGATTATCTACTTTTTTTCAACTACAAAGATTTATTCCTTGTGGTAAACATATAAAAATGCTTGCATCTGCATTTTTAAACATTTACACGAGGAAACAAAGGCTATGAAAATTTACCCTTACAGAAAATTTTAAATAAAAAACATTTCCAAGAAAAAAACACATTCATATTCTATATTAATGCTATTGTCAATCTATACACTGTTAAAGAGAGTTTATTTTTACATTTTGCATTTCCACTAAGAGAGATTTAAATTAACACTTTACAGATGACTATTGTTAACCTGAATCGAATAGATGAAATAAAGATTCTGCTAGGTGATTCAGTCAGAAAGAAATTTAATACAGAGAATATGGAGCTTATCAAAAATGTTGAAAGTTGACAAGTCACGTTTTAGTCCATGTACCTGAGAAATATTCCCAGATTTACAAGGAGCTATCTTTCAGATCTTATATCAGTGTTGCCTCTGAACACTAACAGGCTGGAGAAGGTATATCTAAAGCTAAAATCTTGACCTTCATGAATTATACACAGTGGCTATCCCTATAGTCAATGTTTTATCAAATCCATAAGATTAACCTCAATCAAAATGAAACTGCTGATGGGAATTCATGACCATGGTAGACCACGGCCACTGACAACAGTTCCAGAATGACCATCTCCTGTCTTCAGTTTTGCCTTCTGAATCTCTTTCGTTATTGTTCAGTAACTAAGTTGTGTTTGACTCTTGATTCCATGAGTTGTAGCATGACAGGCTTCCCTGTCCTTCACTTTCTCCCAGAGTTTGCTCAAACTCATGGCCATTGAGTTGATGATGTCATGCAACCATTTCATCTTCTGTCTCCCCACCTGTCTCCTCTTTCCTCAGTCTTCTGCAGCATCAGGGTCTTTTCCAATGCATCAGCTCTTCACATCAGGTGACCAAAGGATGGAGAGCCTCAGCTTCATCATCAGTCCTGCCAATGACTACTGAGGGCTGATTTTCCTTAGGATTGACTGGCTTGATTCCCTTGCTGGCAAAGGGATTCCCAACAGTATTCTCACTTATCATAGTTCAAAAGTGTCAATTCTTTGGTGTTCAGCCTCCTTTGTGGTCCAACTCTCATATCCATACATAACTACTACATAACTACTGGAACACCATAGCTATGACTATATGGACCTTTGTCAGCAAAGTGATATCTCTGCTTTTTAATACTGTCTCTAGGTTTGTCATAGTTTTTCTTCCAAGGAGCAAGTGTTTTTTGTTTTGTTTTGTTTCCCCATGGCTGCTGTGACCATCCACAGTGATTTTGGAGCCAAAAAATCTAAAATCGGTCATTATTTCCACTTTTTCCCCATCTATTTGCCATAAAGTGATGAAACAAGTTGCTATAATTTTTATTTTTGAATGTTGGGTGTTAAGCCAGCTTCTTTACTCCTCTTTCACCCTCATCAAGAAGCTTTTTAGTCTCTCTTTGGTTTCTGCCATTGAAGTGGTATCAGAATCCCTGTAAATGCATCCAAGTGCTGGACAATAATTTACATCTAAAACCTTACCAGTAAGGAAGTTGATCGGAGAAGGCAATGGGACCCCAATCCAGTACTCTTGCCTGGAAACTCCCATGGACGGAGGAGCCTGGTAGGCCGCAGTCCATGGGGTGGCTAAGAGTTGGACATGACTGAGCGACTTCACTTTCACTTCTCACTTTCATGCATTGGAGAAGGAAATGGCCACTCACTCCAGTGTTCTTGCCTGGAGAATCCCAGGTATGGGGTAGCCTGGTGGGCTATCGTCTATGGGGTCACACAGAGTCGGACACGACTGAAGCGACTTAGCAGCAGCAGCAAGGAAGTTGATAAAATATAGTTTTTATTTTGTAAAATATGGAGACTGAGTAAACAAATTCCAGTATGTCTCACATAATGTATACAATATGATGAGTTGTCCTTTGAGAGACTGAGATGTTCTTTACAACTTTGTATATTCTGTAAAATATAGAATAGTTTTTTTAAAGATTTTTATTTATCTAATTTTCCTTTATTAATTTCATTTTTTGGCTGTGCGGGTTTTTGTTGCTCTCCGTTCAGTTCAGTTCAGTCGCTCGGTCATGTCCGACTCTTTGCAACCCCGTGAATCACAGCTCGCCAGGCCTCCCTGTCCATCACCATCTCTCGGAGTTCACTCAGACTCACGTCCATCGAGTCCGTGATGCCATCCAGCCATCTCATCCTTGGTCGTCCCCTTCGCCTCCTGCCCCCAATCCCTCCCAGCATCAGAGTCTTTTCCAGTGAGTCAACTCTTTGCATGAGGTGGCCAAAGTACTGGAGTTTCAGCTTTAGCATTATTCCTTCCAAAGAAATCCCAGGGCTGATCTCCTTCAGAATGGACTGGTTGGATCTCCTTGAAGTCCAAGCGACTCTCTAGAGTCTTCTCCAAAACCACAGTTCAAAAGCATCAATTCTTCAGCACTCAGCCTTCTTTACAGTCCAACTCTCACATCCATACATGACCACAGGAAAAACCATAGCCTTGACTAGACAGACCTTAGTCAGTAAAGTAATGTCTCTGCTTTTCAATATGCTATCTAGGTTGGTCATAACTTTTCTTCCAAGGAGTAAGCATCTTTTAATTTCATGCTCTACGGTAGCTTTCTCTATTGTGGTGAGCAGGGGCTGCTCTTCATTGTGGTGGCCTCTTGTTGAGAGGCCCTGGCCCTAGGCACATGGGCTTGGTAGTTGTGGCTTGAGGGCTTAGTTGCTCCATGGCATGTGAGATTCTCTTGGACCAGGGATCAAACTGGTGTCCCCTGCATTGCAAGGCAGATTCCTAACCACTGGACCACCAGGGAAGCCTTAAAATAGTTCTGTTTTGTTTTGTTTAATTTACTTATTTTAATTAGAGGCTAATTACTTTACAATATTGTATTGGTTTTGCCATACATCAGCATGAATCCACCACAGGTGTACAAGTGTTCCCCACCCTGAACCCCTCCTCCCTCCTCCCTCCCCATATTATCCCTCTGGGTCATCCCAGTGCACCAGGTCCAAGCATCCTGTATCCTGCATCAAACTTGGACTGATGATTCATTTCACATATGATATCATACATGTTTCAATGCCATTCTCCCAAATCACCCCACCCTCTCCTTCTCCCACAGAGTCCAAAAGACTATTCTATACATCTGTGTTTCTTTTGCTGTCTCACATATAGGGTCATCATTACCATTTTTCTAAATTCCATATATATGTGTTAATATACTGCATTGGCATTTTTCTTTCTGGCTTACTTCACTCTATATAATAGGCTTCAGTTTCATCCACCTAATTAGAACTGATTCAAATGTATTCTTTTTAATGGTTAAGTAGTACTCCTTTGTGTATATGTACCACTGCTTTCTTATCCATTCATCTGCTGATGGACATCTAGGTTGCTTCTATGTCCTGGCTATTATAAACTGCTGCGATGAACGTTGGGGTACATGTGTCTCTTTCAATTCTGGTTTCCTTGGTGTGTATGCCCAGCAGTGGGATTGCTGGGTCATAAGGCAGTTTTATTCCCAGTTTTTAAAGGAATCTTCACACTGTTCTCCATAGTGCCTATATTAGTTTGCATTCCCACCAACAGTGTAAGAGGGTTCCCTTTCTCCACACCCTCTCCAGCATTTATTGCTTGTAGACTTTTCGATCACAGCCATTCTGACTGGTGTGAAATGGTACCTCATTGTGGTTTTGATTTGCATTTCATATATTTGTTAGCCTAAAATAGTTTTTGATTGGTTGAATTTCTTGATAGTTATCATTAAGTAATTCAAGTAAGCAAATTGTGGCACTGANGAAATGGTACCTCATTGTGGTTTTGATTTGCATTTCATGTACTTGTTAGCCTAAAATAGTTTTTGATTGGTTGAATTTCTTGATAGTTATCATTAAGTAATTCAAGTAAGCAAATTGTGGCACTGAATTTAAAGTGTATGGGACATTCTCATTTAAAGATTGAAAACTGGATGCAGTGCTTTTATTATTATAAATACTTTATCCAATCATTTTAGTTTAGAACCCACCATCAGTCACAGTGCCTGGGAAATCTGAGTTCTAATTGTAATATAGACACATTCTCCTACAATTACTCTGAATGCAAAGCCACTTCTAGCATACTTTATTGTATATTTTATTATTTGCTACTGGTACCATAGCAAAGCAAACCTAGCTTTTGAGATTTTAAAGAAGCAGGTGTTTTTGTCATTCTGAAATCTGTTATTCACAAGTTGCCAGGCCACGATTTAGACAGTTCTACTGAACAACAAAAAAAGCTAACATTTCCATGGTGACTCCATTCACATGACAGTTACCAGATTTTTCTTGCTTTTAAGGTGCCATTTAAGTAACTCTGAAAGTTTTCACACTAGAGTCAGACAGGGCTTATGTGATCTGAAGTGGATTTGAGCATATATATCAATAAAACTTACATAAATCAAATTGATTATATACATTCATTCTGCATTGTGGCTATAATGGGTTTTTTTTAAATAATTATATTTATCTTACTCTATAAAATGTAAACATTATTAACAATAATGCTTCAACTATGATATTTAATGATAAATTGCTATACAAATAGACACACACATTTACATCTAAACATAGAATACTCAAAAAGCAGTGCTTTGCTGTCAGCTTTGAACCTAGTATTGATTTGTTTTGATTCTTTCAGATTTCTCCAATTTAAAGAAGTATTTCAATCAATAATCCACACTGACATCATTTGATCTAGAAATGTAATGTAAAACAATTTTTTTAATAAGAAAGAATTTTTCTCTTGCATATCCTGATACTGTATTAAAGTACTCCCTATTCTTAAAATAAATGAGCTCTTTGTAGTACAAAAGAACATCAGGGCTGATTTCATTACTGGAGGAACGATGGGTGAGGTAATGAAATCTCCACAAGTGGGATTTTAAAAGCCAGCTGATTTTTTGTTTCATACAGTTTCACATTTCTCAGTGAATGGGCAGTGTTCCTGCCAGACAGAATCCTGCTAAAGGCCAGAAACAGGACAATAAGGGGAAGACAAAGTTGTATGTGACTGTAAAGCTGAGAGTTGAAGAGCTGTTTGGCAACTGGTGATACACTGTAAAGCAGAAAGAGAACTTTTGAGATTTGCTAGCTCTCTATTGATTAAGGAGTCCTGATGTTGCCTTCAAAATATTTGAAGCCAGGTGTAATCTGGTTATAATTTTAGTTATAATACAGCCCAGACCTAGCTCAGAGAGAGAAACGATTGCCTCTGATCCCTCTGGTAGCATCCTGGCAGAGGGTAAAAAATATTTACTTCAAACTCTGCTCTGCTTTTATAACCCACATCTAAAAATCTCATTCTAAAACTGAGAAACATAAAAAGAAGCAGGAAAATATGACTCATTGTCAAGAGACTCAGAAGCGGCAGGAACAGTTACACACCTCACACATTGGAATTAGTAGAAACTGGATTCAAATAACTATGAAAAACAAACACAGGATGCATCTTTCCCACCGGGGCATGCTGCGTGTTTAGTTGCTCAGTCATGTCTGACTCTTTGAGACCCTATGGACTGTAACCCGCCAGGCTCCTCTGTCCATGGGATTTTTCAAGCACGAATAGTGGAGTAAGTTGTCATTTCTGCCTCCATCTTTTCCACACTGTTACTTCTAAACCCTATGTGCTTTTAACTTTACAGTGGGCATGTTTCTTTCAATGTTTACAAAGTTGATTACTGTTTGACAGGATATGTTATAAATTAAAGATGCATATCATAAGCTTGTTTAGAGCAACCACTAGCATTTAATACAAAGGAAAATATCTAAAAATTCAATACGAGGAATAACATGTAATAGTGAAAATAAATACTCAAGGAACCCAAAACAAAGCAGGAATGGAAAAGAAATAAAAGACAAGTAGGAAAAAATATAACATCAAGAACAAAATGTCTGACATTAATCTAAACCTATTAATATTTATATTAAGTATAAACAGTCTGAAAAATGTTTTAAAATCCAAATTGACAAGACTTGATAAAAGAGGAAGTCTAACCTCATGCTGTTTATAAGGCTTTTCAGATTCTTAGAAACACTTTTCCTTTAAGTTTTGCTGGGTACCAACCTATTGGCAACCCACTCCAGTATTCATGCCTGGAAAATCCCATGGACCAAGGAGCCTGGTGGGCTACAGTCCAAGGGGTGGCAGGGTCGGACATGATTAAGTGACTTCACTTCTTCATTTCAACCTAAATTACTCAGAGAGTTCGTAGAAAGGTCTTATACCTGCACCATATAGTCAATTGTATCTAACTGCATTCTCTACAGCTTGTCATGTCTGACTTTTTGCTATCCCATGGAATGTAGCCCACCTGGCTCCTCTGTCCATGTGATTTCGCAGGTAAGAATAGCTGAGTGGGTTGCCGTTTCCTTCTCCAGGGAATCTTCCTGACCCAGGGATTGAACCCATGTCTCCCGCATTGGCAGGCAGGTTCTTTACCTCTGAGCCACCAGGGAAGAGTTAGTAGTCACTACAATGGCTTTTTATATTCAGTGCTTTGTGACAGAGAACAATTCTAAGTTAACTGACATATCTATGTCAGTGTGTGTGTGTGTGTGTGTGTGTGTGTGTGTGTGTGTTTGGCTATTGAAATCTTACCACCAGAAAAATGAAGTAAACATATTATGCCAATTTTATATAAGAAAAATTGAGACTATAAAAATGATAAATTCATACAATCTTGCTCCTAGAAGAGCTAAGTGCTTCATTTAATCTATAACTTTTCCACCTCCAAATTTTGCATCCTTCTGTAACATGACTCCTTCTAAAAGTGCATGTTCTGCACTCGAACTGTGACAGCTGAACAAAGCATCTACATAACATTATTTATAAATTACCAAATTTCTAAACCTATGGTATCCATGAATGCCTTATAACAATCAATCCTCTGATTTGAGAGCTGAAAGGGGTCCTAATAATAAAAATGATAAAGCATTAATTTGAGGACAACAAATTATACAAATTGATTTTAAAATAGACTGTGTTGTTCATTTTTAATTTTTCTAACTCCCCCATATACTAATTAGGAAAAATTTTAAATGAGATCAGATGTAGAGGGATGATTACAATCAAGGCCAGTTATGTAAGTGCTCGCAATATACATCACACATTGCTCTATATTAAACTATGATTCTAACATTTGCTTCCGGCCACATTCAAACTGTGCTGAATAATCATTTCTACCTGTAATGTACTTACTAATTGGTAAAATATGTCTTTGTCAATTGGTCTCATTCTAAACTATTTTCAGTTCATTAATGGACAATATTGAGTTGATTTTCTCCAAATTCATAGATTTTTCTTAGCTCATTGGAATTTAACTTTATATCTTTCTTTCTAAAATAAATAATTAAATCCCACCACAAACCAGTAGACATCCTCCTTTGTAGATCTTGTTGAGGATATTTTCAGTCTTATCTGACAGTTTGTGTATTATGAGAATAATACATTGAATTAAGAAATAATTTAATTTTCAATTTGATTTGCCATTTAATAGTGAGATGCATAGTTCTTAAACTGAACTTGCCTTTTTTGAGATTGTTTTCTATTTTAATAGTAAATTTAACCTGTATAGGGAAAAACTAATTAGTCAAGTATCATACAAACTTATTAACAAAGCATTCACAAGTAATCAAATATTGTTTCTATGCACAGTTTAAGAACATTTTTTCGTTTTATTAAATATTTGTTTTTTCCTTCTTCCTTTAATCTTAACGTTTTTAAAATACTTANCAAGGAACCCAAAACAAAGCAGGAATGGAAAAGAAATAAAAGACAAGTAGGAAAAAATATAACATCAAGAACAAAATGTCTGACATTAATCTAAACCTATTAATATTTATATTAAGTATAAACAGTCTGAAAAATGTTTTAAAATCCAAATTGACAAGACTTGATAAAAGAGGAAGTCTAACCTCATGCTGTTTATAAGGCTTTTCAGATTCTTAGAAACACTTTTCCTTTAAGTTTTGCTGGGTACCAACCTATTGGCAACCCACTCCAGTATTCATGCCTGGAAAATCCCATGGACCAAGGAGCCTGGTGGGCTACAGTCCAAGGGGTGGCAGGGTCGGACATGATTAAGTGACTTCACTTCTTCATTTCAACCTAAATTACTCAGAGAGTTCGTAGAAAGGTCTTATACCTGCACCATATAGTCAATTGTATCTAACTGCATTCTCTACAGCTTGTCATGTCTGACTTTTTGCTATCCCATGGAATGTAGCCCACCTGGCTCCTCTGTCCATGTGATTTCGCAGGTAAGAATAGCTGAGTGGGTTGCCGTTTCCTTCTCCAGGGAATCTTCCTGACCCAGGGATTGAACCCATGTCTCCCGCATTGGCAGGCAGGTTCTTTACCTCTGAGCCACCAGGGAAGAGTTAGTAGTCACTACAATGGCTTTTTATATTCAGTGCTTTGTGACAGAGAACAATTCTAAGTTAACTGACATATCTATGTCAGTGTGTGTGTGTGTGTGTGTGTGTGTGTGTGTGTGTGTTTGGCTATTGAAATCTTACCACCAGAAAAATGAAGTAAACATATTATGCCAATTTTATATAAGAAAAATTGAGACTATAAAAATGATAAATTCATACAATCTTGCTCCTAGAAGAGCTAAGTGCTTCATTTAATCTATAACTTTTCCACCTCCAAATTTTGCATCCTTCTGTAACATGACTCCTTCTAAAAGTGCATGTTCTGCACTCGAACTGTGACAGCTGAACAAAGCATCTACATAACATTATTTATAAATTACCAAATTTCTAAACCTATGGTATCCATGAATGCCTTATAACAATCAATCCTCTGATTTGAGAGCTGAAAGGGGTCCTAATAATAAAAATGATAAAGCATTAATTTGAGGACAACAAATTATACAAATTGATTTTAAAATAGACTGTGTTGTTCATTTTTAATTTTTCTAACTCCCCCATATACTAATTAGGAAAAATTTTAAATGAGATCAGATGTAGAGGGATGATTACAATCAAGGCCAGTTATGTAAGTGCTCACAATATACATCACACATTGCTCTATATTAAACTATGATTCTAACATTTGCTTCCGGCCACATTCAAAACTGTGCTGAATAATCATTTCTACCTGTAATGTACTTACTAATTGGTAAAATATGTCTTTGTCAATTGGTCTCATTCTAAACTATTTTCAGTTCATTAATGGACAATATTGAGTTGATTTTCTCCAAATTCATAGATTTTTCTTAGCTCATTGGAATTTAACTTTATATCTTTCTTTCTAAAATAAATAATTAAATCCCACCACAAACCAGTAGACATCCTCCTTTGTAGATCTTGTTGAGGATATTTTCAGTCTTATCTGACAGTTTGTGTATTATGAGAATAATACATTGAATTAAGAAATAATTTAATTTTCAATTTGATTTGCCATTTAATAGTGAGATGCATAGTTCTTAAACTGAACTTGCCTTTTTTGAGATTGTTTTCTATTTTAATAGTAAATTTAACCTGTATAGGGAAAAACTAATTAGTCAAGTATCATACAAACTTATTAACAAAGCATTCACAAGTAATCAAATATTGTTTCTATGCACAGTTTAAGAACATTTTTTCGTTTTATTAAATATTTGTTTTTTCCTTCTTCCTTTAATCTTAACGTTTTTAAAATACTTATTTCCCTAATGAAATTTCACAATTATAGAGCACTAATTAGGCACCAAGCACTGTCTTAAACACTACATGTACTACCTAATTTTATCATAATAATAATTCACTCGACACTGTATACTTATTTTATGGTGACTAAGTTATGAAGAAAACAATCCCTCTAAAGTGCTAACGTGACACATTTGCTAACTTATGGAGTCAGAGTTTGTCTTTCATCTATGGAAATTTTAACCCATGAGCCATACAGCATCAATTCTGCCAAAGGCATTCATCCGTTCATTGGTGTATTTGCCAAATATATATTGAACCTGCTTCAGCAGGCCTAGATCCAGAGAACAAACTGATTATCCCATAGAGAGAACTCACAGTGTTCTAGAAAAACAGAAGACTCAGTAAATGAGTTAGACATTATAATTGCACAGCTTTGTATACAGTCATACGGTATCACTGATTTTAAAAGGATTCCCCCATGCTTGCTCTATGCCAGACAATGAATTAGGCAGGAAAGATTCAATATGGAACATTAGATAGGGTTTAAAACTTCATGAAATATACTGTCATGTAGGACATTGCAAAGAAAACATAATTAAATTAACATATTGGGAAGTAAACATTGAAGAAATGGAGAAAAAGACAACAAAAACAGATGTTAGGTAATACTTTAAGGGGGGGAAGAAATGTTGTGTAGAAATTAGTATAAACAATGGGGTAAAAGGAACAGATAGCATGTTCCAAGCAGCAGAGTTTAGAGTATGTGCAAGAAAACTTAATATAAACAGAAGTTCAGCACCAAAAGCAGTTTAGCCTAGATGACTAATGTAGAATGCAGGATTAGGGTAAAATGTTAGTTCAGAAATATCTCAGAAGAGGAATTAGCCACACAAGACCTCATGCTACACTTTCATAATGATATTAGAAATGGGACTGCTTTCTTAATTTCATTTACAGATTGTTCATTGAAAGTATCTAGAAAACAACTGATTTGTGTATATTGATCTTGTACCCTGCAACCTTGCTGAATTTGTCTATTANCCTCATGCTACAATTTCATAATGATATTAGAAATGGGACTGCTTTCTTAATTTCATTTACAGATTGTTCATTGAAAGTATCTAGAAAACAACTGATTTGTGTATATTGATCTTGTACCCTGCAACCTTGCTGAATTTGTCTATTAATTCTAATTATTTTTTCAGTGTATACTGTGAGAATTTTCCATATAGATTATGTTACTTGAGGACAGAAACAATTTTACTTTCTCTTCAAGTTAATGACTTTTATTTCCTTTTCTTCTCTGGTTGCCCAGACTAAAGCCTCCAGTGCAATGTTGAGTAAAAATGGACACAGTAGATAGCAGTCTCTGGCTCTGGATCTTAGAAGGAATGCATATAGTCTTTCACCATTATGCATGTTAGTTAGTTCAGTCATCAGTCATTCAGTCGTCTCCAACTCTTTGTGACCCCATGAATTGCAGCACGCCATGTCTCCCTGGCCATCACCAACTCCCAGAGTTCACTCAATACCTTGTCCATCGAAGCAGTGATGCCATCCAGCCATCTCATCCTCTGTCGTCCCCTTCTTCTCCTGGCTCCTCCCAGCATCAGGGTCTTTTCCAATGAGTCAGCTCTTTGCATGAGGTAGCCAAAGTACTGGAGTTTCAGTTTCAGCATCAGTCCTGCCAATGAACAACCAGGACTTACCTCCTTTAGTTCAAAAGCATCAATTCTTTGGCATCACCTTTTAACACCTATGAAAAACATTTCTTTTTCCAACTTGAATGTCAGCAGTCTACCTACCTAGACTTCCCTGATGGCTCAGTGGGTAAAGAATCTGCCTGCAATGCAGGAGGCATAGGAGACATGGGCTTGATATGTGGGTTGGGAAGATGCCCTGAAAAAGGGAATGGCTATCCACTCCAGTGTTCCTGCCTGAAAAAGTCCATGAACAGAGGAGGCTGGCAGGCTACAGTCCAAAGGGTTGCAAAGAGTCAGACATGACTGAGTGACTAAACACAATATATCACCTACCTCCCTATCTAGCTAGCTACTTACTCTGGGTAGGACTTTCAATACTGTGTTAAAGAGGAGTTGAGAAGCACGTGTCTCTGTGTTTTCCTGATCTTAGATTGCAAGCTTCCAGTCTTTTACCTTTGAGTATGATGTTAGCTGTGAATTTTTCACACACTGTCATTATACTGTAAAAATTAAATACAAAATGGAGACTGGGCTTGAGAATTCCCTAAGCAAATAAAAGCACATAATCTGTGTAATATCAATAGCCATGAAATATCAATAACCTCAAATACACGGATAACTCCACCCTTATGGCAGACACTGAAGAAGAATTAAAGTCTCTTGAGAAAAGTGAAAGAGACTGAAAAGTTGGCTTGAAACTCAACATTCAGAAAACTAAGATCATGGCATCTGGTCCCATCACTTCCTGGCAAATAGATGGGGAAACAATGGAAATAGTGACAGACTTTATTTATTTGGGCTCCAAAATCACTGCAGATGGTGACTGCAGCCATGAAATTAAAAGTTGCTTGCTCCTTGGAAAATAAGCTATGACCAACCTAGACAGCATATTAAAAAGCAGAGATATTAGTCTGCCCACAAAGGTCCATCTAGTCAAAGCTATGTTTTTTATTTTTTATTAGTCATGTATGGATGTGAGAGTTGGACTATAAAGAAATCTGAGTGCCGAAGAATTGATACTTTTGAACTGTGGTGTTGGAGAAGACTCTTGAGAGTCTCTTGTACTGCAAAAAGATCCAACCAGTCCATCCTAAAGGAAATTAGTCCTGAATATTCATTGGAAAGATTGATGCTGAAGCTGAAGCTCCAGTATTTTGAGCACCTGATGAGAAGAACTGACTTACAGGAAAAGACCCTGATGCTGGGAAAAATTGAAGGTGGGAGGAGAAGGGGACGACAGAGGATGAGATGGTTGGATGGCATCACTGATTCCATGAATATGAATTTGAGCAAGCTCCAGGAGTTGGTGATGGACAAGGAATCTTGGTGTGCTTCAATCCATGGGGTCGCAAAGAGTCGGACACGACTGAGCAACTAAACTGAACAGACTGAAACCATTAAACCAAACTAGATCTAGCTTATTTAATAAATGTAACCAAAAATTTGTTGGATTATTCCTTGTAGATATTTCTGACAATCATAAAAAACTTAGTTCACCTGTCTAAAAATGGTAAGAGGTAATCACTTTTAACAAATCCTCTGCCATGATGGTTTTTACCATCATCATGATAACCAGTTAAGGTAAAGGATATATCACATCCTCATTTTTACAAGTATCTGATAACTTTATACTCTTGAATTTCATGTCAGTCTCTCAGTTTGAAGGTTCTTGGTGAACTGTATTAGTATGCCAAATAAATTCTTTCTAAATACTATTTATTGATTTGGTGCTTTTAATTTTAATCTTTCTGAATTTTTGGCGTCATGTTAAAGTAGTTTTCTTCTATTCCTAATTTGTTGATTGTTTTTATGTTGAAAGAGTGCTGCATTTTTGTCAAATTTTTTTTCTGTATCCATTGATATGATAATACGATTTTTATTTTTACTCTATTGATATGCTAATCTTCTTTTGTATTTACGAAAGCATTTGCAAACAATTGTTATACACTCAGAATGGAAAAAGAAGTAGCTTATTTAAATAAGTTAACAAAGCTCAGTTGTAAGTTAACGATCCAACTGGGCCAACAAAAGAATAGTTTTAGATCTTATTGAACCATTTTCCTTCTATTAACTTTTTCAAACGGCAGTGGAACAATGTGGTAAGAAGCAGATACTGAGGAGACTAGATTAATTTATAATGGATACCAAACCTATAAGATAAGATCACTAGGGTCATGAAAATGTATTTAGTTGTGAAAGATACTTGAAATATTTCCTGTTAGAATAGCCACTTACAGGCATATTCCCTAGGGTTTTCACTATAAAGGGCAAGACTTTTTTTTTTAGCATATTTTGAATCTTCAAATTAAAAGTTGGCAAAGTTTGAAAATGTTTTAAAGAAGTAAGATTAAACAAAATAAGACCAGAAAAAGACGTATATTAATATATAAAGTTTGCTGATTTAGAAAGGATGCTTGCCCTTTATCATTTTCTTACAAATCCATAAACTCCAACTTCACATAAAACAATGAAAATTGATTGAGAGATGTTTCAAAAGTTTTCTTGATGAAGGGACTTATCACCCAAAGAGAAATAATGTTACTATTCTGGACGTTCAGAAGGATGAAGGCTTATTTTAATCTTAAAAAATTCACATCACAAAATAATGATAGAATGAGCTGAATGTTGACACATCATTAGAGAAGATGAAATAGTTGTTCTTAAATAAAAAAAGCAAATCCGTATAGATAATAGGGAACATTATCAATGCCCTTCAAGTCTACACAAAAAGTAGGTATGTCTTTAAAGTTTAAAAAGGACTGTGAAAATGTATCTATTGTTTTGTGAAATATATTGATAAGCCATTTAATCTTAAATTTATGTGGAAACAATGAAGACCTTTAAGCCATTGGATGTAGAAGTATGGACTGATATGAATCCAATGAATCTAGAAAATATAGAGCTCAGAGATGCCAAATGAGCAGTTGAGAATGAACAATAGAATGTTATGAGGTAGAATCTAAAATGAAGACCACAATATTACTTATATTAGCATCTAAAAATGAAATATTTAGATATAACTCAAATAAAATGCACTTCCCAGGTAGCTCAGAAGAACCCATCTGCCAGTGCAGGAGACATAGTAGACAGGGGTTTGATCCCTGGGTTGGGAAGATCACTGGAGAAGGAAATGGTAACCCCCTCCAGTATTCTTGCCTGGAAAATTCTTTGGACAGAGAGGTGTTGTGGGCTGTAGTTCATGAGGTTGCAGAGTCAGACACAGCTGAGAGACTGAACATGTATGCTCACAAAAAAAGATATGTACAGATGTATATGAAGAAAACTGAAGAATGGAATTAGAGAAGAACAAAATAAATGGAAACATGTTCCATGTACATGGATAGGAAGACTGAGTATTATCAAGATGTCAGTTCTTCCCTTCTTGACCTAAAGATACAATACAATACAATCACAATCCCAATCGATTATTTTGTGGAGATTGGAAAATTGATTCTAAAATTTATATGGAGAAGCAAAAGATGGAAGACTGGCTATTATTGAACTTCAAGGGTAATTATAAAGATATAGTAATCCAAGAGAGTGTGGTATTGGCAAAAGAACAAACAAATAGATCAGTGGGAAAGAATAAAGATCTGAGCAATAAACTCCCACAAACATAGTCAATTGATCTTTGACAAAAGAGCAAAGGCAATACAATTGATCAAAGATAGTCTCTTCAACAAATGGTCCTGGAATAATTGGGTGTCTTCATGCCAAAAGATCTTCCCTTGTAGCTCAGTGGGTAAAGAATTTGCCCAAAAGGCAGGAGACCCAGATTAAATTCCTGTTTGGGAAGATCACCTGGAGAAGGAAATTGCAACCCACTCCAATATTCTTGACTGGAGAATCTCATGGATAAAGGAACCTGGCAGGCTACAGTCCATGGGGTTACAAGAGTCAGACACAACTTAGAGACAAAACCACCACCATGCCAAAAATGAATCTAGACATAGATCTTACATCCTTCATAAAATTCTCAAAAGAGAACACAGACCTAACTGTAAAACTTAAAACTACTAGAAGTTTGCTCAGTTGTGTCAGACTCTGGAGCCCCATGGACTGTGACCTGCCAGGCTCTTCTGTCCGTGGAATTTTCCAGCGAAGAATACTGGAGTGGATTGCCATTTTCTTCTCCAGGGGATCTTCCCAACCCAGGGATCCAACCTATATCTCTACTGTCTCCTACACTGGCAGGTAGATTTTTTTTTTACCACTAGCTGCACCTAGGAAACACAGAAGGAAAGTTAGATGACTGGATACGGCAGTGACATTTTTGAGAGAGCATCAGAGGCATGATCATGCAAAAAAAAAAAACATAATAAGCTGGACTTCATTAAAATTAAAAACATCTACACTGTAAAAGTGGAGAAGAAAATGGCAACCCACTCCAGTGTTCTTGCCTGGGGAATCCCAGGGACGGGGGAGCCTGGTGGGCTGCCGTCTATGGGGTCGCACAGTCGGACATGACTGCAGTGACTTAGCTCACTGTAAAAGAGAATGAGAAGAGAAGTCACAAGCTAGGAAAAAAAATTCAAAAGTCATATCTGATAAAAAACTGTTATTGACAATATAAAAATAATTATTTAAACTCTATGGAAAGGGGGAAAAAACTAAACTGTGTTTGAAATTGTTAAATTTTTTTAAGTGATCCAAAAACCATAAAACTCACCTCACCAGAGAAAGTATACAGATGGCAAATAATATTGAAAAAAGTTTCCATATCACAAGTCATCAGGGAAATGCAAATTAAAGCAAGAGTGAGCTACTACTACACATCTATAGTGTGTGTGTGCTCAGTCGTGTCTGACTATTTGAGACCTAGCATGGATTGTAGCCCACCAAGCTCCTTTGACCATGGAATTTTTCAAGGAAAGATACTGGAGTGGGTTGCCATTTCCTCCTCCAGTGGATCTTCCCAACCCAGGTATCGAATCTGTATCTCCTGCATTGGCAGGTGGATTCTTTACCACTGAGAAACATGGGAAGTCCACACATCTATTAGAATGACAAAATATCTGGAACACCGACAACAGCAAATGCTGGCAAGGATGTGACGCAAGATGAACTCTCATTCATTGCTGGTGGGAATGTAAAATGGTATGGCCACTTTGGAGGACAATCTGGTGGTTTCTAATAAAAGTAAGCATGCTCTTTCATGCTTGGCATCTAAGAAACTCACCTGTTGCTTGAAGGAAGATGGGTTAATGCTAAAAACAATTTCCCTTGATGCTCACCAGGGAAAGAAATAGCCACCTCTGTAAAGTCCCTCTTTTCCAGTGACCAGTAATCTGAGCATTAATTTTAATCTACATAGGCAAAGCTTGTAGCCTGAGCATATGGATAGAAAGCCACAACAGTGGCAAGAGAGGTATGTCAGTCACTACTAAAGCTGTAACCCCTTTTCTCCTCTGTGGATCATCAGGGAGGGTCCTTGACACTCAGGTAAATTTAAATTTCATATAGATAACAAATAATTTTTAGTATAGATTTGTCCCCAAATATATTATTGATCACACTTACAAAAACACCCTTATGAAATTTAAATTTATCTCTCTAATATGTTTGTATGTGTGTACCTATATATTTATTTATGCTAAACAAATGCTTATGGACCAAAATGCATTCTCTTTAACTAGCCTGACTGTAATTATTTCACTTTGTATATGTAGAGTAAATCATCACATCGCACACAAAATGTATATAGTTGATTCTTAAACAACATGGGGCCTGGGGGACTCACCGCTGCACAGTTGGAACTTCATGTATAACTGTATAGTCAGCCCTCTGCATATGCACTTGGTCCATATGCTGAGTTCCTCATATCTTAGGTTTCATATCCTCAGCTTCAATCAACCAGGTCATGTAGTACTGTCATATTTTCTATTTGAAAAAATTCCATGTGTAATTGGCCCATGCAGTTCAAATTCATTTGCTCAAGGGTTAATTTTACATACAATTCTTATTCAAAAAATGATATTATAAAAATGCATGGTCAATTAGGACATTGATTGAAACTCAATGTGACTGAGGGAAGGGGATCTGGAGAAAATAAAAAAGCTACATTGCTGACAGAATGTAGGAATATGTACTCTGGGTGTGTGTATGTGTGTGTCTGTGTGTGTGTGTGTGTGTGTGTGCCAGTCGTGTCCAACTCTTTGAGACTACACGAACTGTAATCTGAAATGTACCTCTGTCCATGGAATTTTCCAGGCAAGAATGCTGGAGTGGGTTACCAAATCCTCCTCCAGGAAATATTCCTGATCCAGGGATCGAACATGGGTCTCCTGCATTGCAGGCAGATTCTTTACCATCTGAGCCACCAGGGAAGCCTGGAATATGTTCTAGGTCCAGCATTATATCTGGGGAAAGATAGGAAAAGTTAGGAAGGCCACTTCCCCAAGACTCAGGTTCACATTACCTGCAAAAATTATGCTTTAATAAAGCATCAGAAAATGATGTTCTCCACCACTCACCACCACTAAACTCACAAGTTCCAGGTAGAGTCATTTGTGAGTTTACTAAAAAACTGAATACAGCATGGAGAGCTGCAAGAAACAGAGTCTCTTTGGGGAGCAGCACAAAGGGAAGATTCAAATCCAAGAAAAAATTTGAGAGACAGACTCATAGAGTAATATGAAGCTTTCGATTCAGTGAGGGTAACCATGGCAACTACAAACCCCAAACCCAGCCCAGCCCCCAAGCTGGGTAACACTACCTCCCCACTCCAAAGGATGCTCACAGTTTCTGAAGAGGACAATGATCTCTAAATTCTCACCTTGCACCCAAATGCTCTCTGTCACAAATGCTATGTGAACTGTTTCAAGTACAAAATCAGAAACCAGAAACAGGGCCCATCTGTTGAATCATCAATAGACTGGATAGAGAGACAGAAAAACAAAAATGGAGGATTCAATATGACTTCACACCACAACTGCCACTTACACCAACACTCAGGACAAGCCCGCCTCTGTAATTCCAAGTGGCATCTGTATAAGGTCATCAGATGCCCTCTTATAGAACACATTAACTCTACAATTTTTTTTGTTGTTGTTAAACTGTATTTAAATAGCTGCCACATCCCTCAGTGACTCATGACAGCTTTACCATTCTAGATATCTGTCATTAAGGAATTAATTCTGAAACTTATTCCCACCATTCCTCACACTGAGAGCATGTAAGGGCTTTCCAAATTATAACTAGGAAGCACAATTAAAGATGAAACAGCTCAGAAGTGCACGCTGGACAGCAGACACCTGTTACTGATGCCCCAAGAGCTATACTTCCATTTCCTCCAGCCATGACAGGTCAAGATTGGTTAACAGATTGGCTGTGTCTGTCTCCAAGCACACAAGTATTTGCTTTAGTGTCTGCTATCCAGGGCAACATTTTTGCTTCCAATAAAGAAGCATGAAGCTTACAAAAAGGCAAAACACATAGTCTGAAGAGACAGCATTTAGGTGAAGAGACAATCATCAGAGCCAGTTGTGATACAGTTGTTGGAACAATCAGCAGGGAATTTAAAGAAATTAAACTTAGTATTTTTAGAGGCTCTCGTGGAAAAGGTTGAATGGAAGAATCAGCTGCAAATGCTAGAAATTTTAAAATAACAAAGATAAAGAATTTCTTTAACAGATTTATCATTAGACTCGACAGCTGAGCAAAGAATCAATTACCTTGAAAATGAATCAGTGAAAACCACCTAAAGGGAAAGTAAAGAGAAAGACTGAAACAAGTAAAGGAAAACAAAACAGCACCCCGAAGGGACAGCATCACATGATCTAGCATGCATTGAACCTGCATCCTAGGACTAGAAGAGAAAGAGATGGGTCAGAAGCACAAAGTGAAGAGGGGATGAAGGGATCACAGCTGGGGATGTGGCAGAGCTCCCAAAACTGGCTGCACATTGTAACTATTGCCACTGCGTCCTGGTGTATCCCTATATCTGAAGATTTGTTACTGCCTCACAAGAAAATAGAACTCCTATGTTAAAAATCATCTGTTCTTTTTTGGTGTTAATTTTTTTTTTAATTTTTAAATTTTTAATTGGTGATTAATTGCCTTACAATGTTGTGCTAGTTTCCACTGTACAACAAAGTGAATCAGTTATATGCATGCAATTATCCCCTCCTTGTTGAGCTTCCTTCCTACCCCGCCCTCCATTCCCACCCTCTTAGGTCATCACAGAGCCCTGAGCTGAGCTCCCTGTGTTTACAGCAAGTTCCCACTGGCTATCCGTTTTACACGTGGAAACATATATATTTCAATGCTCCTCTCTCAATTCGCCCCACCCTCTCTTTCCCTCTCTGTGTCCACAAGTCCCTTCTCTACATCTTTGTTTCTATTCCTGCCCTGCAATTAGGTTCATTGCATTGCTTTTCAAGATTCCATATATATGCATGAATATACAATATTTGTTTTTCTCTAAGTTACTTCACTCTGTATAACAGGTTCCAAGTTCTTCCACTTAAGTTCAGCAGTCTGTTCTTGAGAAAAAAAATTTAAAAAACACTTGAGAAGTTGAACTTGGTGCCACTCAGGCACTGTGCTTTCATTGTACTAGGGTCAGGATGAGGGGACAGACAAGGGATCACTTCCCGGTGCTCTGAAGTCTGCATCCAGAGTTAATTACAACTGATTAATCCTCAAGGCCAGGCAGTTAACTGTGTCCATTTCAATGGGCTTCTAACACAACAAACTCTTCGTGGGTTTTGGGAATTAAAATGCAGCTAAAGGTGGTAATATTAAAATGATGCCAGGCTTAAAACTATTGTGGCCCAAAGCAATTGTCAGGGAAAAGGAATATATAAGAGGGCTGGTTAACCAAATCCAAGATCATAAAATCGGTAGTAACAGTCCTCTGGGGTTTGCTGTACAGAAACAAACATGTATGTTGCAAAAACTTCAACTTCTTCCTAAGGATAGCAAGCTAAATGCCTAGTAGAACAATAAGGAAAGCTATTTCTAACACAGATTGCATTTATTGACTAAGCAATCACTATTGAACTCTATCTCTGCAGTTTGCTTAGAAATGTTTTATGAACGACATTGTCCAAGTTGAAATAATGACACTCTTCATTGTTTTGCTTTGAACATATTGTATACATAAAAAAAAAGGAATCACTTCAAAATATGAGAGATAGAATGCCAAAGTATATTTTTCAAAAATGTAAATTCATGACTCTCATAAAATGAACCTGTGTTAAAGAATTCACTTGTCATTTTTCAGAAGGAGCTAGTGAGTTAAAACAGATCCAAAGGAAATTTTGGAGATGAGACATATACATTGGTTATCAGATACACTTAAATGAACTTGCTAATAGATACAAAATTGTTTAATATGGGTCAATAAATTGTGTGATGTCATTTTTTCTAGAGGATGCATCAGATACAAGTTATTTGAATTGCTATGGAAAAGAACCACTTGCAACACTGTTATTAAGGCAACTCAGTTATTATCCGGAGTTAGAACATACCTGAGCTGATAGAAACAGAAACATACTGAAAAGACAGTGAAAGTCACAAATCCCTATAAAAGCAAAGAATCCACTAAAGGATTCTCTGAGCCACTGCTTCCAACAGAATCTTCTACAATAATGAGACACATATAACTGGACTCTCCAGTATAGTAACCATTAGCCAGATACATCTATTAAACGCTCACAATATAAGATTATGTGACTGAATAACTGAATTTTTTATCTTATGTGATTCTTTGTCTTCCATATTGTTGTTTAGTCACTCAGTTGTGTCTGACGCTTCTGCAGCCCAATGAACTGTATAGCCCACCAGACTCCTTTGTCCATGGGATTCTCCAGGCAAGAATTCTGGAGTGGGTTGCCATTTCCTCTCCAGAGGATCTTCCCAACCCAGGGATCAAATCTGCATCCCCTTTGTCTCTTGCATTGCAGGCAGATTCTTTACTGCCCAAGCCACCGTATTAGGCAGTTCAGTTCTATAAAACGCACCATACTCCACCGAAAAAAAACATTGCATCATTTTTTTCTAAATTTCCACATCTTTGAAATTTTTCCTTTTAGTCTCTCCCTTGGTAATCATAAATAGTGCCTAAAAATGATTATTAATCACAAAATGTCAAGTCTCACTGGTTTGGTCTTATCACTTTCATGGGTCAGTGAGATCTGTAAAACCCGATGTGTCTCTTTGGCTTACTCTTCAATAGCTGCACAGTATTGAGTAGCTGCTTGCTGCTAATGCTTAGTCGCTTCTGTTGTGTCTGACTCTGCGATCCCATGTACTGTAGCTCCCCAGGCTCCTCTGTCCGTGGAATTTTCCAGGCAAGAGTACTGGAGTGAGTTTTGAACCCAGGTCTCCTGCGTTGCAGGCAAATTCTTTGAGCCACCAATGAGCCACCAGGGAAATCCTGAAGAGCCACTAAGCCCTTATAATTAAGTTATAAGGACTTCCCTGGTGGTGCAGTGGTTAAGACTTCACTTCCCAATGTAAGTTGGTGAGTTCAATTCCCGGTCAGGGAGCCAAGATCTCACATACATCATAATCAAAACACTAAAATGTGGAACAGAAACAATATTATAATAAGCTCAATAAAGACTTTAAAGAAAAGAAGTTAGACACAGAAATTTTCATTCCGAATTTCAGATTGGACTTTTCAAATTCTCTATTATTTGCTATCTTGCTGCTAAGAAATCAAGTGGATGAAACAGTTCTTAATAAACTTGATCTGCAGTATATATAAATGTGGGTAAATTCCTTCATTGAATCTCTCATAATTTGTGAAGGTCCACGTCCTGATTAGGGGTGAATTTTCTTACTGACTGCGAGACAGCGATTAAGTTCCATGCATGCTTTACCACAAAGTTTTATAAGCATCAACAATCTTTATTTCTTAATAGCTCGACACAACTGGTTAAGTGAGTTGTCCACAAATGCAGCATTATTGCTATGACATTGATCATGTAATCAGTTTGGTTAATTATACCCTGCCAAATAGAACAGCTTTCTTACTGACCTGGGTAGATAACTGCATTACTATGACAATTAAATAAACATATGAATTTCAAAATTGAGGTGGGGAGGTCAGTAAGAATCAAATACCACTTTAAAAATATTTTGTTTTAGTTTGCAAAAACAGACTCTACTCAAAGGTCATTGCTAGATTAAGAAGACACAAAAAAGGAATTTCTCACTTTTCTATTGAAAAAGGAGTGTAAAAGCAGCACTAACCGTATTATGTTGGGATGATCTGTAACTGATGACCTGAAATTGTGTCAGTATTATCAACAAAGGCATCAAAACCTTGCACTAAGGTTTTGACCAACTAATCAAATGGTTCAGAATACTTAGTACAGTCCTTTTCCTGAGACTTCCAGACTGCTTTAGTTTGTTGAAGACATAAATAGTGAAAAAAAACTTCTGAGAAATATTAGAATAAAATGGAGACAGAATGATTTGAAAATGACAAAGACTTAATGGCTGTGTTGAATCTATTATGGTAATTAAGAATATCAGGATGAAAAACAGTAAAACCANTGTGTGTGTGTGTGTGTGTGTGTGCCAGTCGTGTCCAACTCTTTGAGACTACACGAACTGTAATCTGAAATGTACCTCTGTCCATGGAATTTTCCAGGCAAGAATGCTGGAGTGGGTTACCAAATCCTCCTCCAGGAAATATTCCTGATCCAGGGATCGAACATGGGTCTTCTGCATTGCAGGCAGATTCTTTACCATCTGAGCCACCAGGGAAGCCTGGAATATGTTCTAGGTCCAGCATTATATCTGGGGAAAGATAGGAAAAGTTAGGAAGGCCACTTCCCCAAGACTCAGGTTCACATTACCTGCAAAAATTATGCTTTAATAAAGCATCAGAAAATGATGTTCTCCACCACTCACCACCACTAAACTCACAAGTTCCAGGTAGAGTCATTTGTGAGTTTACTAAAAAACTGAATACAGCATGGAGAGCTGCAAGAAACAGAGTCTCTTTGGGGAGCAGCACAAAGGGAAGATTCAAATCCAAGAAAAAATTTGAGAGACAGACTCATAGAGTAATATGAAGCTTTCGATTCAGTGAGGGTAACCATGGCAACTACAAACCCCAAACCCAGCCCAGCCCCCAAGCTGGGTAACACTACCTCCCCACTCCAAAGGATGCTCACAGTTTCTGAAGAGGACAATGATCTCTAAATTCTCACCTTGCACCCAAATGCTCTCTTTCACAAATGCTATGTGAACTGTTTCAAGTACAAAATCAGAAACCAGAAACAGGGCCCATCTGTTGAATCATCAATAGACTGGATAGAGAGACAGAAAAACAAAAATGGAGGATTCAATATGACTTCACACCACAACTGCCACTTACACCAACACTCAGGACAAGCCCGCCTCTGTAATTCCAAGTGGCATCTGTATAAGGTCATCAGATGCCCTCTTATAGAACACATTAACTCTACAATTTTTTTTGTTGTTGTTAAACTGTATTTAAATAGCTGCCACATCCCTCAGTGACTCATGACAGCTTTACCATTCTAGATATCTGTCATTAAGGAATTAATTCTGAAACTTATTCCCACCATTCCTCACACTGAGAGCATGTAAGGGCTTTCCAAATTATAACTAGGAAGCACAATTAAAGATGAAACAGCTCAGAAGTGCACGCTGGACAGCAGACACCTGTTACTGATGCCCCAAGAGCTATACTTCCATTTCCTCCAGCCATGACAGGTCAAGATTGGTTAACAGATTGGCTGTGTCTGTCTCCAAGCACACAAGTATTTGCTTTAGTGTCTGCTATCCAGGGCAACATTTTTGCTTCCAATAAAGAAGCATGAAGCTTACAAAAAGGCAAAACACATAGTCTGAAGAGACAGCATTTAGGTGAAGAGACAATCATCAGAGCCAGTTGTGATACAGTTGTTGGAACAATCAGCAGGGAATTTAAAGAAATTAAACTTAGTATTTTTAGAGGCTCTCGTGGAAAAGGTTGAATGGAAGAATCAGCTGCAAATGCTAGAAATGTTAAAATAACAAAGATAAAGAATTTCTTTAACAGATTTATCATTAGACTCGACAGCTGAGCAAAGAATCAATTACCTTGAAAATGAATCAGTGAAAACCACCTAAAGGGAAAGTAAAGAGAAAGACTGAAACAAGTAAAGGAAAACAAAACAGCACCCCGAAGGGACAGCATCACATGATCTAGCATGCATTGAACCTGCATCCTAGGACTAGAAGAGAAAGAGATGGGTCAGAAGCACAAAGTGAAGAGGGGATGAAGGGATCACAGCTGGGGATGTGGCAGAGCTCCCAAAACTGGCTGCACATTGTAACTATTGCCACTGCGTCCTGGTGTATCCCTATATCTGAAGATTTGTTACTGCCTCACAAGAAAATAGAACTCCTATGTTAAAAATCATCTGTTCTTTTTTGGTGTTAATTTTTTTAATTTTTAAATTTTTAATTGGTGATTAATTGCCTTACAATGTTGTGCTAGTTTCCACTGTACAACAAAGTGAATCAGTTATATGCATGCAATTATCCCCTCCTTGTTGAGCTTCCTTCCTACCCCGCCCTCCATTCCCACCCTCTTAGGTCATCACAGAGCCCTGAGCTGAGCTCCCTGTGTTTACAGCAAGTTCCCACTGGCTATCCGTTTTACACGTGGAAACATATATATTTCAATGCTCCTCTCTCAATTCGCCCCACCCTCTCTTTCCCTCTCTGTGTCCACAAGTCCCTTCTCTACATCTGTGTTTCTATTCCTGCCCTGCAATTAGGTTCATTGCATTGCTTTTCAAGATTCCATATATATGCATGAATATACAATATTTGTTTTTCTCTAAGTTACTTCACTCTGTATAACAGGTTCCAAGTTCTTCCACTTAAGTTCAGCAGTCTGTTCTTGAGAAAAAAAATTTAAAAAACACTTGAGAAGTTGAACTTGGTGCCACTCAGGCACTGTGCTTTCATTGTACTAGGGTCAGGATGAGGGGACAGACAAGGGATCACTTCCCGGTGCTCTGAAGTCTGCATCCAGAGTTAATTACAACTGATTAATCCTCAAGGCCAGGCAGTTAACTGTGTCCATTTCAATGGGCTTCTAACACAACAAACTCTTCGTGGGTTTTGGGAATTAAAATGCAGCTAAAGGTGGTAATATTAAAATGATGCCATGCTTAAAACTATTGTGGCCCAAAGCAATTGTCAGGGAAAAGGAATATATAAGAGGGCTGGTTAACCAAATCCAAGATCATAAAATCGGTAGTAACAGTCCTCTGGGGTTTGCTGTACAGAAACAAACATGTATGTTGCAAAAACTTCAACTTCTTCCTAAGGATAGCAAGCTAAATGCCTAGTAGAACAATAAGGAAAGCTATTTCTAACACAGATTGCATTTATTGACTAAGCAATCACTATTGAACTCTATCTCTGCAGTTTGCTTAGAAATGTTTTATGAACGACATTGTCCAAGTTGAAATAATGACACTCTTCATTGTTTTGCTTTGAACATATTGTATACATAAAAAAAAAGGAATCACTTCAAAATATGAGAGATAGAATGCCAAAGTATATTTTTCAAAAATGTAAATTCATGACTCTCATAAAATGAACCTGTGTTAAAGAATTCACTTGTCATTTTTCAGAAGGAGCTAGTGAGTTAAAACAGATCCAAAGGAAATTTTGGAGATGAGACATATACATTGGTTATCAGATACACTTAAATGAACTTGCTAATAGATACAAAATTGTTTAATATGGGTCAATAAATTGTGTGATGTCATTTTTTCTAGAGGATGCATCAGATACAAGTTATTTGAATTGCTATGGAAAAGAACCACTTGCAACACTGTTATTAAGGCAACTCAGTTATTATCCGGAGTTAGAACATACCTGAGCTGATAGAAACAGAAACATACTGAAAAGACAGTGAAAGTCACAAATCCCTATAAAAGCAAAGAATCCACTAAAGGATTCTCTGAGCCACTGCTTCCAACAGAATCTTCTACAATAATGAGACACATATAACTGGACTCTCCAGTATAGTAACCATTAGCCAGATACATCTATTAAACGCTCACAATATAAGATTATGTGACTGAATAACTGAATTTTTTATCTTATGTGATTCTTTGTCTTCCATATTGTTGTTTAGTCACTCAGTTGTGTCTGACGCTTCTGCAGCCCAATGAACTGTATAGCCCACCAGACTCCTTTGTCCATGGGATTCTCCAGGCAAGAATTCTGGAGTGGGTTGCCATTTCCTCTCCAGAGGATCTTCCCAACCCAGGGATCAAATCTGCATCCCCTTTGTCTCTTGCATTGCAGGCAGATTCTTTACTGCCCAAGCCACCGTATTAGGCAGTTCAGTTCTATAAAACGCACCATACTCCACCGAAAAAAAACATTGCATCATTTTTTTCTAAATTTCCACATCTTTGAAATTTTTCCTTTTAGTCTCTCCCTTGGTAATCATAAATAGTGCCTAAAAATGATTATTAATCACAAAATGTCAAGTCTCACTGGTTTGGTCTTATCACTTTCATGGGTCAGTGAGATCTGTAAAACCCGATGTGTCTCTTTGGCTTACTCTTCAATAGCTGCACAGTATTGAGTAGCTGCTTGCTGCTAATGCTTAGTCGCTTCTGTTGTGTCTGACTCTGCGATCCCATGTACTGTAGCTCCCCAGGCTCCTCTGTCCGTGGAATTTTCCAGGCAAGAGTACTGGAGTGAGTTTTGAACCCAGGTCTCCTGCGTTGCAGGCAAATTCTTTGAGCCACCAATGAGCCACCAGGGAAATCCTGAAGAGCCACTAAGCCCTTATAATTAAGTTATAAGGACTTCCCTGGTGGTGCAGTGGTTAAGACTTCACTTCCCAATGTAAGTTGGTGAGTTCAATTCCCGGTCAGGGAGCCAAGATCTCACATACATCATAATCAAAACACTAAAATGTGGAACAGAAACAATATTATAATAAGCTCAATAAAGACTTTAAAGAAAAGAAGTTAGACACAGAAATTTTCATTCGGAATTTCAGATTGGACTTTTCAAATTCTCTATTATTTGCTATCTTGCTGCTAAGAAATCAAGTGGATGAAACAGTTCTTAGTAAACTTGATCTGCAGTATATATAAATGTGGGTAAATTCCTTCATTGACTCTCTCATAATTTGTGAAGGTCCACGTCCTGATTAGGGGTGAATTTTCTTACTGACTGCGAGACAGCGATTAAGTTCCATGCATGCTTTACCACAAAGTTTTATAAGCATCAACAATCTTTATTTCTTAATAGCTCGACACAACTGGTTAAGTGAGTTGTCCACAAATGCAGCATTATTGCTATGACATTGATCATGTAATCAGTTTGGTTAATTATACCCTGCCAAATAGAACAGCTTTCTTACTGACCTGGGTAGATAACTGCATTACTATGACAATTAAATAAACATATGAATTTCAAAATTGAGGTGGGGAGGTCAGTAAGAATCAAATACCACTTTAAAAATATTTTGTTTTAGTTTGCAAAAACAGACTCTACTCAAAGGTCATTGCTAGATTAAGAAGACACAAAAAAGGAATTTCTCACTTTTCTATTGAAAAAGGAGTGTAAAAGCAGCACTAACCGTATTATGTTGGGATGATCTGTAACTGATGACCTGAAATTGTGTCAGTATTATCAACAAAGGCATCAAAACCTTGCACTAAGGTTTTGACCAACTAATCAAATGGTTCAGAATACTTAGTACAGTCCTTTTCCTGAGACTTCCAGACTGCTTTAGTTTGTTGAAGACATAAATAGTGAAAAAAAACTTCTGAGAAATATTAGAATAAAATGGAGACAGAATGATTTGAAAATGACAAAGACTTAATGGCTGTGTTGAATCTATTATGGTAATTAAGAATATCAGGATGAAAAACAGTAAAACCATCTATTAAATATAGTCACTCAGTCCTGTCTCTTTGCGACCCCATGGACTGTAGCCTGCAGGCTCCTCTTTCCATGGTATTCTCCAGGCAAGAATACTGGAGTGGTTAGCAATGTCCTTTCTCCAGAGCTTCCCGATCCAGAGATCAAACCTGGGTCTACAGCATTGCAGGTGAATTCTTTGCTTCTGATCCACCTGGAAGGGGTATATCATATAACTACCTCAGAAAAGTTTGGTAGCATTTTACCCGAGAAGTAAAAACATATTATGTGCAGAAGAAGACAAATATGCAGAACCTTTCATAAAGTCTGTACTTTCTGAAAAAATTACATTAAACACATATATTGAAATCATTTTATTTGCTTTACCTATGCAAACAAGTTGAATGGGGAATGTACTCTCCCATTCAACAACTCTGACTATCCAATTCTCAAAATAGTGTTAGCTTTTTAAGAAATATGGTTCATCAAACAAATCTAGTTACTTGTGGCAACTTTCCTTTCAAAAGGTGATAAAATAAATCTTTGCAATTTTTCCAGGGCCCTCTGGTTAAGTTTAAAATAGCTTCAGATTTAAAACATACTCTGAGTGTTTTATGCTCTTTTTTATACATTTAAGATTTTTGTATGAATGAAAATAAAAAAAAATTAGAGGAGGTTTAAATGCTTAAGATAGGATCAGAAGTCTTGAAAACATATATATTTATATTTTTTTACCTATGTGATAATAACCATGTTTAAAATGAATATAAAAGGCACTGTGTATTTAGGAAAACTTAGATATTTCATAAAAATGAAGTCATTTTGTTGCTTCTTTTTGGCATAAAGCATATGATTAGTCGACCTAAAGCACAAAAAACTATTTTGGTGAGACACAACATTTGCCTTTTAGGCAAATTACATTAAGCCTTCACAATTTAGCAAAAGCTTTAATAACATAAACATTTAAAAATAACAGTAAAATTTGCCAAAATTTTTTATAATTTTCATAATTTTTTCTTATGTATAAATACCATAAAGAAAAAATAAATTACTTTCCTCACATTTTAACCTTAACTGTATTCTTACATATTCTGGGACAAGCTGGCACTTCACTTAGGACAAAACGAATTTGTGTACACTTTTTGTCACTATTGCGATCGTTACAGCTCAGACATTTACATTGCCATAACTTTTATTACAACTTTTATCAAAGTAATTTCTATTCCCCAGAGCAAACTGGGAGCCTGTAATTGAAAGTTATCTACAATTTAAAAGCATTTTAAATGAGCAGCTAAGCTCGTTGATGCACAGAACTCAACATACTACAGCTACTCTTATGTATTATACTCTTTCACAAAGAGATGAAAATAAACACTCTCTAGGACGACAATAACATAAACAACAAGTAGTAAGTGCTTGCAAGGATGTACAAAAATTAGACCACTCGCACACTGCTGATGAAAGTGAAAAAAGGAGCAACCACTAAAACAATGACATTTGGCAATTTCTCAAAAAGTTAAACATAGATTTACCATCATTTCAGTTCAGTCACTCGGTTATGTCTGACTCTTTGCAACCCCATGGACTGCAGCACGCCAGGCTTTCTTGTCCATCACCAAATTCCGGAGCTTGCTCAAACTCATGTCCATTAAATCAGTGATGCCATCCAACCATTTCATCCTCTGTCTTCTCTTTCTCTTCCTGCTTTCAGTCTTTCCCAGCATCTGGGTCTTTTCCAATGAGTCAGTTCTTCCCATCAGGTAACCAAAGTATTGGAGCTTCAGCTTCAGCAAGAGTCCTTCCAATGAATCAAATGCGAAGTTGCTCAGTCATGTCTGACTCTTTGTGACCCCATGGACTGTAGCCTACCAGGCTCCTTCATCTATAGGATTTTCCAGGTAAGAGTACTGGAGCGGGTTGCCATTTCCTTCTCCAGGGGATCTTCTCAACGCAGGAATGGAACCCGTGTTTCCCGCAATGCAGGCAGACACTTTATATCTGAGCCACCAGGAAAGACAATGAATCAAAAAGATTTACCATATGGTTTAGCAATTCTATTAGTTGGTACATATATAAAAGAAGTGAAAACACAAATATATGAATATTCATAGCAGCATTATTTATCCTGGATATAAAATGAAAAAAAACCTTCATGACCATTAATTGGTAAATGGGCAAAAAATATTGTGGTATATCCAAACAATGCAGCATTGTTTAGCAAGAAGACAGGAAAAAGTGCTGATACATTCAACAGTGTGTGTAAATCTTTAAACAATTATGCTAAATGGAAGGAGCCAGATATAAAAATTTTTGATTTTTTTTTTCACCCAGTGATATGGCTTGCAGGATCTTAGTTCTCTGACCAGGGACTGAACCAGGTCCTGGCAGTGGAAGCAGGGATTCTTAACCACTAAACTGCAAGGAAATTTCATGCCCAACCTACCCAAAATAAGCATTTTGTATGATTTCATTTATAGTAAACGTCCCAGTGAGATCAGAGAGAGCAGTGTCTCTAAAAAAATATGAAAGAAAAAGAGAAAAAATAAATTTTGGAAAAATTGTGTGATGCCTGGGCTATTTTGAGAAACTAGATGTCAANACAATTTTAATTGCCTGCTTGCACAAATGGGCAGAGCAAGCCACAATTATTCTAGTACCCACAAGGATAAAGATTATTTTGAGCCACAGTGTTAATATTGTTCTTTCATTGAATCCTAATCTGTGACTCTTATTTTCCTAACCATTAACTGTTCAAACCTGCTCTTTTGCAACTTTGGGAGGCCTGGAAGACTTAGTTTTCCTACAAATGAGAAGGGGGTGGACAGAGAGGTGTTTTGTACCTGCGCAAGGTGAGGAGGGCTGAGCAGGGAGGGTTCTGCTCAGTTCTACTAGTTCTACAGGAAGGGGGTGGGTAAGTATTGAAATGTAAGAGAAGAGTAACAGTATGATACAATTTGATGGATATGAGAGATACTCATAGACATCATAAATTTTTAAAACTGCAAAATTGAATCTACAATGCTTATGTTATGGATATCATCCCTACACTATTCTCATCAGTGGTTTGACAACAACTCTGATATTGATTTCCCATTCATATTTATTCATGCTTTTCTCCTTATTTGAAAAGTCTTTCTTTTGTGATAATAAAAATTTGTANTCTACAATGCTTATGTTATGGATATCATCCCTACACTATTCTCATCAGTGGTTTGACAACAACTCTGATATTGATTTCCCATTCATATTTATTCATGCTTTTCTCCTTATTTGAAAAGTCTTTCTTTTGTGATAATAAAAATTTGTACATCCAAAAAATCAAAATATTAATATGTTCAATCTTGCTTTTTCTTTTTTTTTTTTAATTTTTTCTCTTCTTCACCTTCCCACCCCCCACCCCATTGCCACTACTGGTCTTCCTTATTTTTTCCCTTCATTTTTCATTTAATATTTTAACAAATAAGAATTGATGAGCTACTCTGTGACACTCACTGATCTAGGTGTTTGAAATATATCAATAAGCATTTCCTCCTTCAAGGAATCTTCCTGACTCAAGGATGGAACCCATGTCTCTTGCATCTCCTACATTGGAGATGTCTCTTACTAGAGACTTATGAAATTAAATTATAGTATCTTAGCATATAATAGGAGAAGGCAATGGCAACCCACTCCAGTACTCTTGCCTGGAAAAACCCCATGGATGGAGGAGCCTGGTAGGCTGCAGTCTGTGTGGTAGCTAGGAATTGGACATGTCTGAGACACTTCACTTTCACTTTTCATTTGCATGCATTGGAGAAGGAAGTGGCAACCCACTCCAGTGTTCTTGACTGGAGAATCCCAGGGATGGAGAAGCCTAGTGGGCTGTGGGTCTATGGGGTCACACAGAGTCGGACATGACTGAAGTGACTTAGCAGCAGCAGCATATAATAAGCAGTAATGAAAGGAAAAAAAAACCTTAAGCAAAACAAAACAAAACAAAAAACTCAAGGACCCACAAAAGAAAAAGGAAAAGTGAGCACTGCATAGAGCCAGGGATGGGGGAGCTGCTGTCTATGGGGTCGCACAGAGTCGTACATGACTGAAGTGGCTTAGCATTAGCAGTGTGGTATGCTATGGGAAAAAAAAAACAAACAAGAATTAATAGGTGTCCATATTTGAGAATTTTGTGAACAATTGTAAGGATTTTTGTTTAATATTAAAAGTGTAGCATTTGCAAGGTTTTCAATAAATTATTTTTTTATCTAATTTAGTGTAAGAAACATCTATGATATGATTTTCAGAATAGACTGTTGAACATTAAATGTAGAAAAAGAATCACTAACTAGGAGACAACTGGAGAATTTCAGTGATAACTACTTGGACCAATTAGATATTGGAGTAATTAATTAAATATGAAACTGACATGATTGGTATGGTTGATATAAAACATCGAGAATGTATCATATATTTCTTCATAAGTTTTTACTTCTGTTTAATTTTACCGTCAAAATTATCATTTTACAACTTTTCATTTGCAATGCTATTTATTTGCAAGTGTAGTTAGCATACAGTATCTTCCAAACACACTTCATATCTGGAAGCAAACAATGGCCTCAACATGTCGATTTTCTGAATAAATTATTAGCCATGAATTCTTTTCCAATCATAAAAGTCAAATTGTGAATATTGTTTAAAATGAGTCACAAAGACAATTCCCTCTCAAAGATTATTTTACCATCTGGAAAACACAGAACCTGAGTGGAATAAATGGTCTGATTCCTTTATTTTAAATAGCATTGAAATTCCTCCTGGGTTTTATAATAATTTTTATTTTAATACCTAAGTAAACAATTTGACATTGCATTTTAAGACTGTAAGGTTTATAAAAATGGATGGAAACTATCTGCATAAAGCTGATCAATATATTTGAAAGCTTCAGTATGTCATTCCATTCATGATCATTTAGCATATTACTGCTGCCTATTAGAAACATCTTTTGCCAGTCATCAAAGAGTTTTGTTAAAATGACGGTTAGATTAGCATATTAATTATCTCAGGTGACAGATATAAAATGTCATAAACTGAAAAGAATAAATGAAGGACCAGTACCACACCTCATTGTTTGTAATGTGACTGATAAAATTTTACTACAAAAGCAGCAAAGTAGTTTGCATAAATTATTAAAATCATATGCATACATGACTATTGGTAACTAAACAGGAAATCCTCTTCTGAATTTTTAGTAGTTCACTTACTAAAGAAATAAAAGTTCATCAATAACTCAGGATTACTTTTATTATACTCCATGACTACAATATTTTCAGATGTAGCAAGAAGGACTTAATTTTGCAGCTTTGCTTGTGCAAATATATTCCATATTTGAATAATAAATTGGAATATAAAGACATATCTAGCATAAAACAATTTTAAATAGCCATAATAGGTATACATTTATTACAATGTGTTTTTAATTAAAGAATTTAAATTTTCACCAAAGTTGCTTCAGTGTTTGCAGCCTAAGTACATTTAATATTTCCTTTATTAATTTTTTTGAAGTATGTATTTTCTTTTGTTTCAATGGGTTCTGTTTGGTAAACAATTCAGCTTTACAGTACATTCCAGCAAATGTCATTAGAATATTTTGAGGCAAATATCATTAGAACATTTCATGTTTTCCACTGATAAAATATAATATCAAAATTATGTTCTTCATTTACATTCTATCTTAATAAATTATATTATTTAATGTCAGTTTTATTTTTATAAAAATATTTATTTTTGTATTAATGTGAAAATTGCTTTTTCACATATTGCAGTTATGAAAATGTTAATATATATAAAATACAAGGAACACACCAGCTTATGTATAGTTACATAGACTTAGTTCATTCTAGAAATATTAGTAAATAACATAGAAATCAATTATTATGCCTTTGAAAATGTGTATTGCATAATTTCCTTCTTGGACAAATTTGCATAATTTCCTTCTTGGACAAATATATATGAAACCTAAATTCCTTTCTACCACTAGCATATATTTTAGATTAGCCTATGTAAAGTATTGAAATGTATTATCATAAAATCACATATATACATATATGTTAGTTAGAAAATAAAGGCAAAAGGAGATTGTAAAATACATGTAAAGGGAGGTAAAATAATTAAAAACTGCTTTTAAAAGGTCTGAGCATTATATTCAATAATTACCTTGAAGTTATTTGGTAGTTAAGGTACAGTAATCACATAGCCTTTAAAAATGAAGTATATACAAGTTTATTTCTGTAATAAATAAATATAGCACACGTATGTGTGACCATAGATGTACTCAATACTGTTTTAATCTATTTGATAACTGAGACCTATGCTATCTTAAGATTTTTGCTATATATTCTAAGTCTAAACTTTTACTGAAATGTTGATAAACGTAATATAAATATAAAATGAGCTTTTAAGAGATTGATAATAAAGATGCTCAGAATCAGATATAGTGGGTGAAGATATAAGCAGAAATATTTTTATCCTTGTCCATAGCTATTGTCTTAGTGAATGGCAAAAACACTCTCTTGTTACTGCCCTCATAAATCCCATAATCAAACACAGAAAGTACTACAAAACAAATACAAAAAAAAAAGAACACTATAATGAGGACGGAAATAAGGATATTAGGAAAGGATTCAAATGGAAAGTCGGAAAACATATGTTATTTTTAGGTCCTCAAATACATGCATACCTCAGAGATATTGCAGATCCAGCTTTAGACCACTGCAATAAAGTAAATTTCACACTACAGTGTGTCACATGAATTTTTAGTTTTCCTAGTACTTGTAAAATTTATGTTTACACTATATTGCAGTCTATTAAGTGTGCAATAGAATTATGTCAAAAAAATCAATGTACACACCTTGGTTAAAAATACTTTATTGCTAAGTAATTGCAAACCATCACCTGAGCCTTCAGTAAACCATAACCATTTTGCTGGCAAAGAGTCTTACTCAGTGTTTATGGCTTTTGACTGACCAGGGTGGTGATTGCTGGAGGTTAGGTGGCTGTGGCAATTTCTTAAACTAGGAAAAGTGAAGTTTGGGCATCAATTGACTTCCTTTCACTAATAATTTCTCTATAACATGCAGTGCTGTTTGATAGCGTTTTTACCCTCAGTAGAATGTCTTTCTTTGGAGTCAGTTCTCTCAGTGTCTGCCACTGCTTTATCAACTAGCTTGATGTAGTACTCCAAATCATTTGTTTTCATTTCCGCAGCCTTCACAGCCTCTTATCAGGAGTAGATTCCATCATATGACATCACCACTTTCTTCTTTCATAAGAAACACCTCCTCATCCATTAAAGCTGTATCATGAAATTGCAGCAATCCCAGTCACAACTTCAAGCTCCGCTCTCTTGCCATTTCTACCACATGAGCAGTTCCTTCCTCCACTAAAGTCTTGAACCCTTCACAGTCATCTGTAAAGGTGAAATCAACTTCTTCCAAACTCCTGTTTATGATGATATTTTGACCTTTTCTGTGAATCACCAATGTTCTTAATGGCATCTAGAATTTTGAATCCTTTCTAGAAGGGTTTCAATTTACTCTGCCCAGATATATCAGAGGGATCACAATCTACAGCAGCCATAGCCTTAAAAAATTATATCTTATAATAATAATTTTTAAGAGTCCCTGATCCATGGGCTGCAGAATGGTCCTGGTGTTAGCAGGCATGAAAACAACATTCATCTTGTATTTCTTTATGAGACCTCTTGGGTGACCAGGTGCATCTTCAATGAGCAGTAACATTTTTAAAGGATTTTTTTTTTTTTCTGATCGGTAGGTGTCAACACTGAGTTTAAAATATGCAATAGACCATGTTGTAAACAGATGTGCTTTCATCCAGGCTTTGTTGTTCCAAGTAGAGAACACAGGCAGAGTAAATTTAGCATAATTCTAAAGGGCCCTGAGTTTTTCAGAATGATACATGAGCACTGGCTTCAATGTAAAGTCACCAGCTCTAATAATCCTAACAGGAGAGTCACCCTGTTCTTTGAAGATTTAAAGTCAGGCACTGACTTTTCCTCTCTAGCTATGAAAGTTGTAGATAACCTCTTCAAATAGAAGGCTATTTCATCTACACTGAAAAATCTCTACTTTAATGCAAACACCTTCATTAATGATCTGAACTGGGTCTTCTGGATAACTCACTGCAGCTTCTATATCAGCTCTTGCTGCCTCACCTTGCACTTTCCTGTTATGGGAAAGGCTTCTGTTAAGTCTCATAAACCACACTCTGCTGGCTTCAAATTTTCTTCCCAGCTTCCTCACCTCTCGCAGCCTCCACAGAACTGTAGAGAGTCAGGGCCTTGCTCTGGCTTAGGTTTTGGCTTAAGGAAATGCTGTAGCCAGTTTGGTTTTCCATCCAGATTATTAAGGTTTTCTTATCATTCCTGTTTTCATTGAAGCAGCACTTTTAATTTCTTCATGGACTTTTCCTTTGCATTCACAACTTGAATGTTTATCACAAGAGCCCTAGATTTCAGACTATCTCAGCTTTTGACATGCCTTCTTCACTGACCTTAGTCATTTCTAGCTTTACTTTTATTTTGCATTTTTAAAACTTT
>SJYW01045253.1:643257-653624 GCA_006410735.1 Raphicerus campestris
TATAAAAATATTTATTTTTGTATTAATGTGAAAATTGCTTTTTCACATATTGTAGTTATGAAAATGTTAATATATATAAAATAGAAGGAACACACCAGCTTATGTATAGTTACATAGACTTAGTTCATTCTAGAAATATTAGTAAATAACATAGAAATCAATTATTATGCCTTTGAAAATGTGTATTGCATAATTTCCTTCTTGGACAAATTTGCATAATTTCCTTCTTGGACAAATATATATGAAACCTAAATTCCTTTCTACCACTAGCATATATTTTAGATTAGCCTATGTAAAGTATTGAAATGTATTATCATAAAATCACATATATACATATATGTTAGTTAGAAAATAAAGGCAAAAGGAGATTGTAAAATACATGTAAAGGGAGGTAAAATAATTAAAAACTGCTTTTAAAAGGTCTGAGCATTATATTCAATAATTACCTTGAAGTTATTTGGTAGTTAAGGTACAGTAATCACATAGCCTTTTAAAATGAAGTATATACAAGTTTATTTCTGTAATAAATAAATATAGCACACGTATGTGTGACCATAGATGTACTCAATACTGTTTTAATCTATTTGATAACTGAGACCTATGCTATCTTAAGATTTTTGCTATATATTCTAAGTCTAAACTTTTACTGAAATGTTGATAAATGTAATATAAATATAAAATGAGCTTTTAAGAGATTGATAATAAAGATGCTCAGAATCAGATATAGTGGGTGAAGATATAAGCAGAAATATTTTTATCCTTGTCCATAGCTATTGTCTTAGTGAATGGCAAAAACACTCTCTTGTTACTGCCCTCATAAATCCCATAATCAAACACAGAAAGTACTACAAAACAAATACAAAAAAAAAAGAACACTATAATGAGGACGGAAATAAGGATATTAGGAAAGGATTCAAATGGAAAGTCGGAAAACATATGTTATTTTTAGGTCCTCAAATACATGCATACCTCAGAGATATTGCAGATCCAGCTTTAGACCACTGCAATAAAGTAAATTTCACACTACAGTGTGTCACATGAATTTTTAGTTTTCCTAGTACTTGTAAAATTTATGTTTACACTATATTGCAGTCTATTAAGTGTGCAATAGAATTATGTCAAAAAAATCAATGTACACACCTTGGTTAAAAATACTTTATTGCTAAGTAATTGCAAACCATCACCTGAGCCTTCAGTAAACCATAACCATTTTGCTGGCAAAGAGTCTTACTCAGTGTTTATGGCTTTTGACTGACCAGGGTGGTGATTGCTGGAGGTTAGGTGGCTGTGGCAATTTCTTAAACTAGGAAAAGTGAAGTTTGGGCATCAATTGACTTCCTTTCACTAATAATTTCTCTATAACATGCAGTGCTGTTTGATAGCGTTTTTACCCTCAGTAGAATGTCTTTCTTTGGAGTCAGTTCTCTCAGTGTCTGCCACTGCTTTATCAACTAGCTTGATGTAGTACTCCAAATCATTTGTTTTCATTTCCGCAGCCTTCACAGCATCTTATCAGAAGTAGATTCCATCATATGACATCATCACTTTCTTCTTTCATAAGAAACAGCTCCTCATCCATTAAAGCTGTATCATGAAATTGCAGCAATCCCAGTCACAACTTCAAGCTCCGCTCTCTTGCCATTTCTACCACATAAGCAGTTCCTTCCTCCACTAAAGTCTTGAACCCTTCACAGTCATCTGTAAAGGTGAAATCAACTTCTTCCAAACTCCTGTTTATGATGATATTTTGACCTTTTCTGTGAATCACCAATGTTCTTAATGGCATCTAGAATTTTGAATCCTTTCTAGAAGGGTTTCAATTTACTCTGCCCAGATATATCAGAGGGATCACAATCTACAGCAGCCATAGCCTTAAAAAATTATATCTTATAATAATAATTTTTAAGAGTCCCTGATCCATGGGCTGCAGAATGGTCCTGGTGTTAGCAGGCATGAAAACAACATTCATCTTGTGTTTCTTTATGAGACCTCTTGGGTGACCAGGTGCATCTTCAATGAGCAGTAACATTTTTAAAGGATTTTTTTTTTTTTCTGATCGGTAGGTGTCAACACTGAGTTTAAAATATGCAATAGACCATGTTGTAAACAGATGTGCTTTCATCCAGGCTTTGTTGTTCCAAGTAGAGAACACAGGCAGAGTAAATTTAGCATAATTCTAAAGGGCCCTGGGTTTTTCAGAATGATACATGAGCACTGGCTTCAATGTAAAGTCACCAGCTCTAATAATCCTAACAGGAGAGTCACCCTGTTCTTTGAAGATTTAAAGTCAGGCACTGACTTTTCCTCTCTAGCTATGAAAGTTGTAGATAACCTCTTCAAATAGAAGGCTATTTCATCTACACTGAAAAATCTCTACTTTAATGCAAACACCTTCATTAATGATCTGAACTGGGTCTTCTGGATAACTCACTGCAGCTTCTATATCAGCTCTTGCTGCCTCACCTTGCACTTTCCTGTTATGGGAAAGGCTTCTGTTAAGTCTCATAAACCACACTCTGCTGGCTTCAAATTTTCTTCCCAGCTTCCTCACCTCTCGCAGCCTCCACAGAACTGTAGAGAGTCAGGGCCTTGCTCTGGCTTAGGTTTTGGCTTAAGGAAATGCTGTAGCCAGTTTGGTTTTCCATCCAGACTATTAAGGTTTTCTTATCATTCCTGTTTTCATTGAAGCAGCACTTTTAATTTCTTCATGGACTTTTCCTTTGCATTCACAACTTGAATGTTTATCACAAGAGCCCTAGATTTCAGACTATCTCAGCTTTTGACATGCCTTCTTCACTGACCTTAGTCATTTCTAGCTTTACTTTTATTTTGCATTTTTAAAACTTTATTCGTTTTAATTATTTATTTTTTTCACATATTTTCTATCATTATTAGAGATATTAAGTGGCCTAATTTCAATATTGCTATATTTCAGGGAATACAGAAGTCCAAGGAGAGGGAGAGAAATGGAGGAAAGCTGGTCACTGGAGCAGTCAGAACATTGATTTCATTCATTATTGATTTAGTTATCCATCTTGTAGAGGGGCAGTTAGTGAAGCCCCAAAACAATCACAATATTATATTAATAAGTGTTAATAACATTGAAGACCACTGCGCACAGATCACCATTGTGTGTGTGCTCAGTTGTTGCATTATGTCTGACTCGTGGGCTGTAATTAACCAGGCTCTTTTTTCCGTGGGATTTCTCAGGCAAGAATACTGGAGTCAGTTGCCATTTCCTTCTCCAGGGAATCTTCCCAACCCAGGTACTGAATCCATGTCTCCTGTATCTCCTGCATTGATAGGTGCATTCTTTACCACTGAACCACTTGGGAAGCCAAACCGATCACCATAGCGAATATAGAATAATGCCACCATTTGAAATATTTTGACAATTCCCAAATATGCCACAGAGACATGGAAGGAGCAAATACTGTTGGGCAAAATATCCCTGAGTTACCTGATGCTTGTCTGTGGCCACAAAGGTTCAATTTGTAAAAGAAAACACATTGTGAAACACAAAAAAGTGAAGTGCAATAAGATAAATTATAGGCATTTCATGCCTGTAGTGAAATTCAAATTATATGATAATTATTTGAATCTGCTAACTTAGTAAATGATTCCAAAGTTACAGTTTAATCAACTAACCCATTTTGATGGCTGCCTTAAACTTCAATCTACTCTTTCTAGTTCAGTGTACTTTCACTGTGTACTTTTTTCCACACATTTATGTAAATAGATAATTCCCCAAAGAAAAACTTAATGCTATGTGATTTAACATAAAGCATATACAACATAAATATCTGGAGATCTCTCATGTAGGTAGTTTCAGTTCAGTTCAGTGCAGTGCAGTTGCTCAGTCGTGTCCAACTCTTTGCCACCCCACGGACTGCAGCACACCAGGCCTCCCTGTCCATCACCAACTCCCAGAGCTTACTCAAACTCATGTCCATTGAGTCAGTGATGCCATCCAACCATCTCATCCTCTGTTGCCCCCTTTTCTTCCCTCCTTTGATCTTTCCCAGCATCAGGATCTTTTCAAATGAGTCAGTTCTTCACAGCAGGTGGCCAAAGTATTGGAATTTCAGCTTCAGCATCAGTCCTTCCAATGAATATTCAAGACTGATTTCCTTTAGGATGGACTGGTTGGATCTCCTTACAGTCAAGGGACTCTCAAGAGTCTTATCCAACACCAGAGTTCAAAAGCATCAATTCATCAGCACTCAGCCTTCTTTATAGTTCAACTCTCATATGCATACATGACTACTGGAAAAACCATAGCTTTGACTAGATGGACCTTTGTTGGATAAGCAATGTCTCTGCTTCTTAATATTCTGTCTAGGTTGGACATAACATTTCTTCCAAGGAGCAATCATCTTTTAATTTCATGGCTGCAATCACCATCTGCAGTGATTTTGGAGCTCAAAACAATAAAGTCTGTCACTGTTTCCATTGTTTCCCCCATCTATTTGCATGAAGGGATGGGACTAGATGCCAGGATCTTAGTTTTCTGAATGTTGAGTTTTAAGTCAACTTTTTACTCTTCTCTTTCACATTCATCAAGAGTTTCTTTCGTTCTTCTTCACTTTCTGCCATAAGGGTCGTGTCATCTGCATATCTGAGGTTATTGATACTTCTCCTGGCAATCTTGATTCCAGTTTGTGTTTCATCCAGCCCATCATTTTTCATGATGTACTCTGCATATGAGTTAAACAGGCAAGGTGACAATATAAAACCTTGACATACTCCTTTTCCGACTGGGAGCAGTCTGTTGTTCCATGTCGAGTTCTAACTCTTGCTTACTGTCCTGCATACAGATTTCTCAGGAGGCAGGTCAAGTGGTCTGGTATTCCCAACCTTTGAAGAATTTTTCACAATTTGTTATGGTCCACACAGTCAAAGGCTTTGGCCTAGTTAATAGAACAGAAGTAGATGATTTCCTGGAACTCTCTTGCTTTTTCTGTGATCCGACAGATGTTGGCAAATTGATCTTTGTTTCCCCTGACTTTTCTAAATCCAGCTTGACCATCTGGAAGTTCATGGTTTATGTACTGTTGAAGCCTGGCTTGGAGAATTTTGAGCATTACTTTGCTAGCATCTGAGATGAGTACAATTGTGTGGTAGTTTGAATATTTTTGACATTGCCTTTCTTTGGGATTGGAATGAAAACTGACATTTTCCAGTCACTGTGGCCAGTGGCCACTGGTGCATTTTCCAGATTTGCTGGCAAATTGAGTGCAGCACTTTCACAGTATCATCTTTCAGGATTTGAAATAGCTCAACTGGAATTCCATCACCTCCACTAGCTTTGTTGGTAGTGATACTTCCTAAGGTCCACTTGACTTTTCATTCCAGGATGTCCGGCTCCAATCGCACCATCGTGTTTCAGGATGAATATAAATATGTATAATAAATGTAAAAATTCAGAATAAATATATACATATACATATTATATATATATATATACCCACATATATAATACATATATGCAGTTAATATATACACATAGTCATATTTTTCTAAATCTTAAATATTGCTTATAATATTAAAAATCTAGGTGTATTCTAGTTGTACTAGATAATTTTTTCTAACTGCACTGTTTATATATGGAAACACATGATTTGTTTTTTCTAACTGTACTGTTTACATTTGAAAACAGAACAGCTTATTTCATTAAGACCATGTGGCTCTCTAATGCAGTGGTGGTCAAGGAAAAAGTTGCCTGCTTATAAAATATGAGTAAAAGCAATAAATGTTTTCATTCAAGAATCTCATTTTGGTAGAATAAAAATAGACCTGGAAGCAAAAAAAAAAAAAAAAAAANGCTGTGGCAATTTCTTAAACTAGGAAAAGTGAAGTTTGGGCATCAATTGACTTCCTTTCACTAATAATTTCTCTATAACATGCAGTGCTGTTTGATAGCGTTTTTACCCTCAGTAGAATGTCTTTCTTTGGAGTCAGTTCTCTCAGTGTCTGCCACTGCTTAATCAACTAGCTTGATGTAGTACTCCAAATCATTTGTTTTCATTTCCGCAGCCTTCACAGCCTCTTATCAGGAGTAGATTCCATCATATGACATCACCACTTTCTTCTTTCATAAGAAACACCTCCTCATCCATTAAAGCTGTATCATGAAATTGCAGCAATCCCAGTCACAACTTCAAGCTCCGCTCTCTTGCCATTTCTACCACATGAGCAGTTCCTTCCTCCACTAAAGTCTTGAACCCTTCACAGTCATCTGTAAAGGTGAAATCAACTTCTTCCAAACTCCTGTTTATGATGATATTTTGACCTTTTCTGTGAATCACCAATGTTCTTAATGGCATCTAGAATTTTGAATCCTTTCTAGAAGGGTTTCAATTTACTCTGCCCAGATATATCAGAGGGATCACAATCTACAGCAGCCATAGCCTTAAAAAATTATATCTTATAATAATAATTTTTAAGAGTCCCTGATCCATGGGCTGCAGAATGGTCCTGGTGTTAGCAGGCATGAAAACAACATTCATCTTGTATTTCTTTATGAGACCTCTTGGGTGACCAGGTGCATCTTCAATGAGCAGTAACATTTTTAAAGGATTTTTTTTTTTTTCTGATCGGTAGGTGTCAACACTGAGTTTAAAATATGCAATAGACCATGTTGTAAACAGATGTGCTTTCATCCAGGCTTTGTTGTTCCAAGTATAGAACACAGGCAGAGTAAATTTAGCATAATTCTAAAGGGCCCTGGGTTTTTCAGAATGATACATGAGCACTGGCTTCAATGTAAAGTCACCAGCTCTAATAATCCTAACAGGAGAGTCACCCTGTTCTTTGAAGATTTAAAGTCAGGCACTGACTTTTCCTCTCTAGCTATGAAAGTTGTAGATAACCTCTTCAAATAGAAGGCTATTTCATCTACACTGAAAAATCTCTACTTTAATGCAAACACCTTCATTAATGATCTGAACTGGGTCTTCTGGATAACTCACTGCAGCTTCTATATCAGCTCTTGCTGCCTCACCTTGCACTTTCCTGTTATGGGAAAGGCTTCTGTTAAGTCTCATAAACCACACTCTGCTGGCTTCAAATTTTCTTCCCAGCTTCCTCACCTCTCGCAGCCTCCACAGAACTGTAGAGAGTCAGGGCCTTGCTCTGGCTTAGGTTTTGGCTTAAGGAAATGCTGTAGCCAGTTTGGTTTTCCATCCAGACTATTAAGGTTTTCTTATCATTCCTGTTTTCATTGAAGCAGCACTTTTAATTTCTTCATGGACTTTTCCTTTGCATTCACAACTTGAATGTTTATCACAAGAGCCCTAGATTTCAGACTATCTCAGCTTTTGACATGCCTTCTTCACTGACCTTAGTCATTTCTAGCTTTACTTTTATTTTGCATTTTTAAAACTTTATTCGTTTTAATTATTTATTTTTTTCACATATTTTCTATCATTATTAGAGATATTAAGTGGCCTAATTTCAATATTGCTATATTTCAGGGAATACAGAAGTCCAAGGAGAGGGAGAGAAATGGAGGAAAGCTGGTCATTGGAGCAGTCAGAACATTGATTTCATTCATTATTGATTTAGTTATCCATCTTGTAGAGGGGCAGTTAGTGAAGCCCCAAAACAATCACAATATTATATTAATAAGTGTTAATAACATTGAAGACCACTGCGCACAGATCACCATTGTGTGTGTGCTCAGTTGTTGCATTATGTCTGACTCGTGGGCTGTAATTAACCAGGCTCTTTTGTCCGTGGGATTTCTCAGGCAAGAATACTGGAGTCAGTTGCCATTTCCTTCTCCAGGGAATCTTCCCAACCCAGGTACTGAATCCATGTCTCCTGTATCTCCTGCATTGATAGGTGCATTCTTTACCACTGAACCACTTGGGAAGCCAAACCGATCACCATAGCGAATATAGAATAATGCCACCATTTGAAATATTTTGACAATTCCCAAATATGCCACAGAGACATGGAAGGAGCAAATACTGTTGGGCAAAATATCCCTGAGTTACCTGATGCTTGTCTGTGGCCACAAAGGTTCAATTTGTAAAAGAAAACACATTGTGAAACACAAAAAAGTGAAGTGCAATAAGATAAATTATAGGCATTTCATGCCTGTAGTGAAATTCAAATTATATGATAATTATTTGAATCTGCTAACTTAGTAAATGATTCCAAAGTTACAGTTTAATCAACTAACCCATTTTGATGGCTGCCTTAAACTTCAATCTACTCTTTCTAGTTCAGTGTACTTTCACTGTGTACTTTTTTCCACACATTTATGTAAATAGATAATTCCCCAAAGAAAAACTTAATGCTATGTGATTTAACATAAAGCATATACAACATAAATATCTGGAGATCTCTCATGTAGGTAGTTTCAGTTCAGTTCAGTGAAGTGCAGTTGCTCAGTCGTGTCCAACTCTTTGCCACCCCACGGACTGCAGCACACCAGGCCTCCCTGTCCATCACCAACTCCCAGAGCTTACTCAAACTCATGTCCATTGAGTCAGTGATGCCATCCAACCATCTCATCCTCTGTTGCCCCCTTTTCTTCCCTCCTTTGATCTTTCCCAGCATCAGGATCTTTTCAAATGAGTCAGTTCTTCACAGCAGGTGGCCAAAGTATTGGAATTTCAGCTTCAGCATCAGTCCTTCCAATGAATATTCAAGACTGATTTCCTTTAGGATGGACTGGTTGGATCTCCTTACAGTCAAGGGACTCTCAAGAGTCTTATCCAACACCAGAGTTCAAAAGCATCAATTCATCAGCACTCAGCCTTCTTTATAGTTCAACTCTCATATGCATACATGACTACTGGAAAAACCATAGCTTTGACTAGATGGACCTTTGTTGGATAAGCAATGTCTCTGCTTCTTAATATTCTGTCTAGGTTGGACATAACATTTCTTCCAAGGAGCAATCATCTTTTAATTTCATGGCTGCAATCACCATCTGCAGTGATTTTGGAGCTCAAAACAATAAAGTCTGTCACTGTTTCCATTGTTTCCCCCATCTATTTGCATGAAGGGATGGGACTAGATGCCAGGATCTTAGTTTTCTGAATGTTGAGTTTTAAGTCAACTTTTTACTCTTCTCTTTCACATTCATCAAGAGTTTCTTTCGTTCTTCTTCACTTTCTGCCATAAGGGTCATGTCATCTGCATATCTGAGGTTATTGATACTTCTCCTGGCAATCTGGATTCCAGTTTGTGTTTCATCCAGCCCATCATTTTTCATGATGTACTCTGCTTATGAGTTAAACAGGCAAGGTGACAATATAAAACCTTGACATACTCCTTTTCCGATTGGAAGCAGTCTGTTGTTCCATGTCGAGTTCTAACTCTTGCTTACTGTCCTGCATACAGATTTCTCAGGAGGCAGGTCAAGTGGTCTGGTATTCCCAACCTTTGAAGAATTTTTCACAATTTGTTATGGTCCACACAGTCAAAGGCTTTGGCCTAGTTAATAGAACAGAAGTAGATGATTTCCTGGAACTCTCTTGCTTTTTCTGTGATCCGACAGATGTTGGCAAATTGATCTTTGTTTCCCCTGACTTTTCTAAATCCAGCTTGACCATCTGGAAGTTCATGGTTTATGTACTGTTGAAGCCTGGCTTGGAGAATTTTGAGCATTACTTTGCTAGCATCTGAGATGAGTACAATTGTGTGGTAGTTTGAATATTTTTGACATTGCCTTTCTTTGGGATTGGAATGAAAACTGACATTTTCCAGTCACTGTGGCCAGTGGCCACTGGTGCATTTTCCAGATTTGCTGGCAAATTGAGTGCAGCACTTTCACAGTATCATCTTTCAGGATTTGAAATAGCTCAACTGGAATTCCATCACCTCCACTAGCTTTGTTGGTAGTGATACTTCCTAAGGTCCACTTGACTTTTCATTCCAGGATGTCCGGCTCCAATCGCACCATCGTGTTTCAGGATGAATATAAATATGTATAATAAATGTAAAAATTCAGAATAAATATATACATATACATATTATATATATATATATACCCACATATATAATACATATATGCAGTTAATATATACACATAGTCATATTTTTCTAAATCTTAAATATTGCTTATAATATTAAAAATCTAGGTGTATTCTAGTTGTACTAGATAATTTTTTCTAACTGCACTGTTTATATATGGAAACACATGATTTGTTTTTTCTAACTGTACTGTTTACATTTGAAAACAGAACAGCTTATTTCATTAAGACCATGTGGCTCTCTAATGCAGTGGTGGTCAAGGAAAAAGTTGCCTGCTTATAAAATATGAGTAAAAGCAATAAATGTTTTCATTCAAGAATCTCATTTTGGTAGAATAAAAATAGACCTGGAAGCAAAAAAAAAAAAAAAAAAAAAAG
>SJYW01045253.1:653768-671746 GCA_006410735.1 Raphicerus campestris
AAAAAAAAAAAAAAAAAAAAGGACATTTTGCTTCAGGTGGCACTGCATTTCAGTTGAGGGATAACATCAAATCTATCTCTATGCCTGATATTTTTCCTAACATTTGTAGCTATTATCAGAGACACAGCTTATAGATTAGTAGGTACAATTTATTCCTCGTAAGACATTGAATATAAAACCCACTTTGTTTATATATATTGAACAATAAATATTTTATGTTTGACTTTTGCAGGTATAGCATACCAGAGACAATTTCAAAAATAATAATAATTAAATAATTATTAAATAATAATTACACACTATCTTCCACTAAATTCCATAAAGCATCTAATAGAGAGGATTCATCAACATACCAAACTCATTCTTTTTTTAAGATGATTTATTTTATATTATTTTTTGACGGTAGTGGGTCTTTGTTGCTGCACATAGGCTTTCTCTAGTTGCGGCAACGAGCGGCTGCTCTTCATTGCGATATGGTACACGGACTTATTGCGGTGGCTTCTCTTGTTGCAGAGCACAGTCTCTAGGCATGTGGGCTTCAGTAGTTGTAGCTTGTGGATGTTAGAGCGCTGGCTCAATAGTTGTGCACATGCTTAATTGCATCGCAGCATGTGAGGTTTCCTCAGACCAGGGACTGAGCCCATGTCCACTGCATTGCAAGGCGAATTCTTAAGCACGGGACCACCAGAGAAGTCCTATACGCATTCTTGAGAGTTTGTGTTCAAGATAGAGCCTGTTCTATAGCATATCTATCTTTTTTGTTTCCTTGTTTATTTTGTCACCTTTTAAAAAATCATAAAATGTTTCTCACTAAATAAAACAAGAAGGCACTGAACATAAATAAGCACACTTTCTGTTTTTACCTATTGAGTTAACAGCACTTCAATCTGTATTCACGCTCACACTCTGTTGCCTCATACACAGATATTTAGATATTATGGTTAGATCTACGGGTTTCTTTACATTTACATTTTAAGATGTAAACCACAATGCTTTCATTTTATGTGGAGCTACTTTCACTACCTACCTATCTTAAAATATGTCAAATGACTCCTGAGAAGTGTCCTTGAACTTCTCTAAAAAGGACCCAGTGGCATCCAAAATGGTACTGTCCACATTAAAATGTAAATGAGCCCGCAGTTACTGCAACCAAGATCATTTTATGCAGGCGTTTAAATATAACAAGACCTTAAAATCGATCCTTCAGGGATACCATAGTTGCTGAATTGCATCTAGGCATAATGCTTTCTATATACATGGTTTTATTGCTCTTGTGTGATGCTCACTGAACTCTCCAGAAAACAGTCTGCTAAATTAAACAAAAGGACATCTTACCAAAACCCACATGAGTATTTATTTCAACCCTCCTCAAAAGGAACAAACATAATTTTTAGTGATCCTGATTTGCTTGACATTTGATTAATATTTATTGACCAATTATGGTATTAATCAAAAAAGGCACATGCTCTCTGCCTTAGAACAAACCATATTTATGAAAAAAAATTAAAATGTGACATAGGTTTTTTTGATAAGAGAAAAGTTTTATCTTTGGTTATCTTATGGTTATTTTATTTATCTCTGATTCACCTAATATGTGGTCAAATTGTATGAGCTTCCTCATCATATGTCATCACCAAGGTGAATTAAATTACCTCCTGGCAGCATTGTTTCTAGCATATATTCATAATGCATGATTCATAAAGCACTTCCTAATCTTTTAAATCAGATTCTCTACCAGACAATAAATGTAAATGCAGTCAACCTAAGATCTCATTTCCAATGAATATAAGAAAAATAACTTTTCCAATATGGGTTACTTTATTATCAGTGGGAATAAATGAACCTTATTTTCCCTCTAAATAAAGTCTAGAGAAGGCAAAAGAGAACAGAGGATGCCAGGATAAAAAAAGAGAGATTAATTTTCTATTATTTGATATATCACATTTAAAGTGCTCATGCATTTCTGGGTCTTGTTACCTTATAAATGTCAAAGAAAGAAAAATAGAAAGTGGCTTTTGAGTTCTGAGCTCATCAATTTCCTCCTTTTCAAAGCTGTACTTCTCAGTTAGCATTACTTCTATTAACTAGAGCTAAAAAAATGAAAGCAAACAAAAGATACTCATTTTATTAGGGTAGTTGTATATTTACAGACTTAACTATCTTAAATGTTTTTAAGAGATATTTAAAATATATTTTTAAAATTATATTTATATCTTAGAATATGTTTAAAAAATAGATACAGTTAATTAAATATATACCCCAAAAAACAATCTGAAGTTTATGATAAGAATTATTTTTCAATAAATTCTTCTATATTTATCTATCTACTTATCTATAATTATCTCTATCACCTATTTACAGCATCTATATACTTACCATCTAGTCAATTAGCTACCTACATATTTATTTCCTTTGTTTCTATAGTTTTCTAGAATTATTTTCAAAGAAGAATTAGCTAAATGGCCACTGGCTCTGGGATAAGTAGATGTATTCAGGAACAAAATGGTCAATACTGTGTAGATAGAAATATTTATATGTGTTTTTAAACTTACTCATCAGTATAATATTACTGTTCAACCCCTCCTTTTACTAAACTTCAGGTTAATCTCGTTTCTTCCTTTTTCCTTTTGACAAAACTACTGCTACAAATAATAATATTCCCAAAATGTATATGTACAAGTAATAGGAGATGTGTGATTTGGCACTGATCCAACCTGTATGTCTTAGCTTTATCCTACCTCCTCCAACAGTATAAATTCTCCCTAAACCCACTATAACTGGCATGAGGCTTATAGGCTTCAGGTAGAACATTCCTTCGCAGACTATTCATAAAANTTTGATATGTGTGTGTGGGTTTTCAGTATCTAAGTGATGTCCGACTCTTTGCGACCCCATGGACTGCAGCATACCAGGCTCCCCTGTCCTTCACAGTCTCCCTGTTTAGTCAAACTCATGGCCATTGAATGGGTGATGCTATTTAATTATCTCATCCTTTGTCACCTTCTTCTCCTTTGATGTTACTGACGAGCAAAGACTGTACTGAAGTCTAAGGCTGAAGCCCCCAGCTTCTATAATTATGTGATAAACTCCACACCAGTCATGCCACTAAGATGCTGGCATTTCTGTAGCTGGGTTTATACAGACTTCCCAGGTGGCTCAGTAGTAAAGAATTTGCCTGCAATGCATGAGACACAGGTTCCATCCCTGGGTTGGGATGATCCCCTAGAGGAGGAAACGGCAACCCACTTCAGCATTCTTGACTGGAGAATTCAATGCTCAGAGGATCCTGGCTAAAGTCCATGGGGTCCCGAAAGAGTCAGACGTGATTTTGCAGTGGCACAACATATGCACACACAGACAGACACATTAAATTTGGTCTTGAACATATATATGTTTGGAGTAGACAGATTAGGGAGATAAACATGATATTTCAATGTCAGAAACTGTAACCATTCACAAAAACTCATTATACAGATGCTGACAGTTCTCTGACGATACCAGTGCTGGAGGANTGTTTGGAGTAGACAGATTAGGGAGATAAACATGATATTTCAATGTCAGAAACTGTAACCATTCACAAAAACTCATTATACAGATGCTGACAGTTCTCTGACGATACCAGTGCTGGAGGAGGAGAGAACTTGAATAGTGCAGATGTATCCATGCTCCTCTGACAATAGAATATCAGAGATACCCCCTGAGATAACTTATCATGAAAATTAGAGAATTTGAAAATGGCATGGATCTTAGAATTGGACACAGCTTAGAAACTTAGCAACAATAGTGTCTTAGCTAAATTGAAGCTCTTGGACTGGGACCTTGACACAATGCCTCAGTTCAGTTCAGTTGCTCAGTTGTGTCAGGCTCTTTGCAACCCCGTGGGCTGCAGCATGCCATACTTCCCTGTTTATCACCAACTCCTGGAGCTTTCTCAAACTCATGTCCATCGAGTTGACATGATGCCTGCTGCTCCTGCTGATGCTGCTAGGTCACTTCAGTTGTGTCCAACTTTGTGCGACACCATAGATGGCAGCCCACCAGGCTTCTCCGTCCCTGGGATTCTTCAGGCAAGAACACTGGAGTGGGTTGCCATTTCCTTCTCCAATGCATGAAAATGAAAAGTGAAAGTGAAGTTGCTCAGTCGTGTCCAATGCCTTCTCATTCCTAATTCATTTTTCTTTTCTAGAACAGTGGATCTTGTTTCATTAACTCAAATCCACTCACTACTATTACCTATTACCCACAACCAGTTCAGACGTTCAGTAAAGGGAGGATCTGACTCTACTGTTGTTTAGTTGCTAAGCCGTGTCCAACTCTTTTCTGACCCCATGGACTCTACCTTGGCTCCCCATCCATGGAAGTTTCTAGGCAGGAATACTGGAGTGGGTTGCCATTTCCTTCTCCAGCGGATCTTCCAGACAAGGGAACTGAACCCATACCTTCTGCATTGACAGACGTTTTCTTTACCACTGTGTCATATTATGCTGTGTTTATTCCTGTCTCTTTAGTTCATTTTACAGTGCTTGACAGGTAATAGATATTAAAGAAATGAATGACTGAATGCATGTTTAAATGCTTGTGCCTCATATTTTTGTCACCTGCCCTAAATCTGTTTCTCTTCTGCTACATCAAATCCTCTGGAACACTATTATATGTATGAATTAATCAATTTTACTTCACTCTATATAACTGAGATTTGCCCTCAAATAGCACTCAGTGATTATTCAGTATATGACCTTAGGAGTCTTTATTCCATTTAATGTTTAAGATATTGTTTAACCTGACATAGAGAGAAATACTTTATGTCTGAGAGCCAAGAAAATCTATGATTCCTCAAAGAAATGATTATTTTTCTCCTTTGGGATAATGACAATATTGTAATTCACTGTGGCGACATTTTGTTTTAATTTGAAGCATCACTTGGTAAGAATAATTTCTAGCATCTTGATATAACACTCTCTTATCGACTTTCTATTTTAATTCCATATGTTGTTTGCCATTTTATTATTTTGTTCACACATTTATTTTATTGCTTGTTCTCTTTTAAACAACTTTAAATTATCTGTGGAATATAGCAGGGGATATTAAATGGAAAGTGCTTCATGATTTCTAGCATATAGTAAGCACATAGTAAATGTTGGCTCCATTTCTTCCCTTCTTTTAATATTCCTTTCACTATCAATCTGTCCTCAAACAATATTTCTAGCTTATTTTCTATGTCTTTCCATATGAATCAGGCATGAAATGTCTCATTTCTGCAAATATATTGACCTATATTATCCCTGGACTTTTTAGTTTGGTGAATTTAAAAGATTCTGAGAAATTAGAAGCACAAATGAAGGTGACTATATATGATAAAAAGGACCTTTGTACACCAATAGAGTCATACCAAAAGTTAAATATTAATCATGGCAAATCAATGGTAAGTTTTACACTGTAGGCAGCAATGTAGGAGAATTTCTGTTGCTCAATTCTTTCTAAAACCTGTTATTTTCAGTAATGTAATTTTAACCAGTCTGATAGAGCTACACTGATACCTCTGCTGTTTTCTTATAATTAATGACCTTGAGCAACATTTTGGGGGATAGGAAGGTTTATTGGTCAGTCATATATCTTCTTTTGTAAAGTATTTAGCTGTTTTTAATTGAATAGGAATAGTGTGAATTCTATATGTCAGACCTTTATCACATATATGTATTTAAAATATTCTCTATAGATTATTCCTTGGTGGCTCAGAGGTTAAAGCGTCTGCCTCCAATGAGGGAGACCCAGGTTCAATCCCTGGGTCGGGAAGATCCCGTGGAGAAGGAAATGACAATCCACTCCAGTATTCTTGCCTGGAGAATCCCATGGACGGAGAAGCCTAGTAGGTTACAGTCCACGGGGTCGCAAAGAGTCGGACACGACTGAGAGACTTTACCTTTGTAGACCAAAACATTTAAATTTTGATAACATCAAAAGAGTTCTACAATATTTTTATTTACAATTAATTTTCTTTAAGTCCTTCTTAAGAATACTTATCTCCCATTGTTGCAGGATTTTTATCTTCTGTTTTATTCAGAAGTTTTAAATTTATCTTTAACATTTAAATCAATGATTCATCCTGATCTAATTATGACTGGGCTTAATGTCAGCATTTATTTATCTTTTACTTTCATACTCAGAAATAATGTTTTCTTTTCCTAAAGTTGGGTTTCCCTGGTGGCTCAGACGGTAAAGTGTCTGCCGGCAATGTGGGAGACCCGGGTTTGATTCCTTGGTTGGGAAGATACCCTGGAGAAGGAAATGGCAATCCACTCCAACACTCTTGCCTGGAAAATCCCATGGACGTAGGAGCCTGACAGGCAANTCCCTGGTGGCTCAGACGGTAAAGTGTCTGCCGGCAATGTGGGAGACCCGGGTTTGATTCCTTGGTTGGGAAGATCCCCTGGAGAAGGAAATGGCAATCCACTCCAACACTCTTGCCTGGAAAATCCCATGGACGTAGGAGCCTGACAGGCTACAGTCCATGGGGTCGCCTTTCACTTTCACTTTCACTTTTCCTAAAGTTACACCCAAGCTAGTGTTCGATTTAGTTTGAGTCTAAAAGGTATCAATCATTATATAAAGGGGAGGAAGAGTCAATTACTGACACATATTATGAGCAATGTTGTTTGTAACTTATAAATTAATTTATAATATTCAGAGTATCTTTTCATATTTTGTCATTCTTTTTATAGTTCGCTATGCACAAACTTTTGCCAGGCATATTAATGAGTTCAAAGTATATGAGTAACGATCTGTACTTGGAAAACTGACAACTCAGTGATTATAGACAGAAATTATTTTAAATTCTATGTAAATTCAAAATATAAGGTGGCATATCTCAAAAAATAATCCAAGAGGAAATTTTCAGCAAAAATACCCAAATATACCTACTTTATGGGCTTCTCTGTTGGTTCAGACAGTAAAGCATTTGCCTGGTTTGATCCAGGCTTGATCCTTGGATCAGAAAGATCCCCTACAGAAGGATATGATAACCCACTCCAGTAATCTTGGCTGAAGAATTCCATGGACAGAGTAACCTACCATCCATGGGGTTGCAAAGAGTCAGACACAACTGAACAAAGAACACTTCTACGTTATACCTGCTTTTTAAAAAATTGAATGTTTTAAGATAAAATTTCAAAATAAACTAGATACGCATGTTAAATACATTGAGTAGTAGAAACAGAGCAATTTTTATTAGTTTCTTTCATTTGTATGTGTATTTTAAATATCTGATATTACTGTTATTTTGAAATTGTATGAGGTGGTATTGTTTCTTGATGTCTTTAGTACCTGATGATTGATTTGTATAATCTCTTAAAATTTTTACAGTTTGGCTCTCTGTGTACAGATAGAGGCAGATGGTTTGAAGATGAAAATGATCAAATTAGGAATTAAATTCATTTTAAAATAAATTTAAGGGTTATAAGTTAGGTTTGCATAAATGACACATAATACCCACTAACACCTACACACAAATACATGTATTTCCGTAAATGAGTTACCTTTCATGAAAAATGACATCTCTAGAAATCGAAAGTAAATCTTTTAGGAAAAGTATTGTTGATTTCATTGTAATAATCAATTTAAAGATGAGCTTCCTTTTTTGCAAGAGAAAATAATATTATAAATAATTTATCTTCAACAGTAACATCATTTGAAACAAAATGAGAATTTTTTTAACATTTTCCTGGCAGTGATAAATTATAAGAAAAATATCAGAATAAAAGATTGTTACTACAATGTTGTTAATAAAATACTGCATTTTATACAACTTGAGGAAAAAACACTTTACTATCTTCCCTATGCTCATTCTAAAATCTTAGAGTCTATAGAAGTGTAATAGTTACATTTTCCTCATTTTATTTCTCTTTGTATATTTATGATTTCTGATTATTTTAGTGACTTCTGGATAGGGTTTTCCCAACAGGTAATAAAGTGTTTTGTTTTTTATCTCCTTCTGCCAGGAAATAAGCAACCCCAGGTCATCATTACTTAAATGAGTATATGATTATATAGCTAAAAGGAAAAAGGAAATATATGTTAAGAGATATTTTTAATGATTGAAGAATATTTTCTTAAATTAATAAAAATGCTTTATATTTGTCATTTATCTATTGAAAAAACATTAGCCTAAGTTCACTGCAGAGTATATACCTAATGGAAGGAATAAATCTTTGAACACCACTGAGAGTACAAATTTGGCTGTGACCTGTGCAACATCTCAAGGTTAATAGACAGAAAAGTTATAATTCAACAGTAAACGTTCTCAGTCCTGGAGCTGTATGGAAATGAGTTTGATTCCAATTTATACAGTTTCTTCTATTTAAGTTCAGTTCAGTCATTGAGTCATGTCCAACTCTTTGCAACCCCATGAATCGCAGCACGCCAGGCCTCCCTGTCCATCGCCAACTCCCGGAGTTCACTCAGACTCACATCCATCNGAACTCTGCATTCAGATGCTTATATCTTTCCTTTTCTCCCTTGCTTTTCACTTCTCTTCTTTTCACAGCTATTTGTAAGTCCTCCCCAGACAGCCACATTGCTTTTTTGCATTTCTTTTCCATGGAGATGGTCTTGATCCCTGTCTCCTGTACAATGTCATGAACCTCATTCCATACTTCATCAGGCACTTTATCTATCACATCTAGGCCTTAAATCTATTTCTCACTTCCACTGTATAATCATAAGGGATTTGATGTNTCTTTTCCATGGAGATGGTCTTGATCCCTGTCTCCTGTACAATGTCATGAACCTCATTCCATACTTCATCAGGCACTTTATCTATCACATCTAGGCCTTAAATCTATTTCTCACTTCCACTGTATAATCATAAGGGATTTGATGTAGGTCATACCTCAATGGTCTAGCGGTTTTCCCTACTTTCTTCAATTTAAGTCTGAATTTGGTAATAAGGAGTTCATGATCTGAGCCACAGTCAGCTCCTGGTCTTGTTTTTCTTTACAGTATAGAGCTTCTCCATCGTTGGCTGCAAAGAATATAATCAATCTGATTTCGGTGTTAACCATCTGGCTACTGTTTTACTTTTGTCAAAGTTACCTTGTGATTTGATAATAAAATTATTTTTATATAATTTAGATCATAAATAATTTTATAGAACGGTTGGATAATGAATTGTGCTAATTGTGTAGAATCTAATGCATTTTCTTGGACTAGAAGCTCAATAGATGTTATCTCTCTCCTTTGTTTCCATTAGACTAGTGGTGCCAATATTCCCAGTGTTAATATTGTCACCTGATGTACACGATTTAAGAATAATGCCTTTAATATTACTATTTTGTGATGTTATTTTGAGATGCTGTTCTACATATGCTCATTGCCTTTTAACATATTAATCTCGGGGGATGAAAAACATAGATTGACTTTACCCAATGATTTAAAAATGATTATAAAAACTCATAAAGGGCTGCTGTACTCTAAATGTGTGTGTCTCCTCATAATTCCTAGGTTGAAATCCTAAAATCTGTGATGATATTTGGAGGTGGGGCCTTTGGGAGTTGATGGCATGATGAAGATGGAGCCCATATGAATGGTATTAATGCCCTTATGAGAAAAGACACAGAGAGCACGCTTCCTCTCTCTGCTTTCCATCACTTCAAACCAGAGCAAGAAGATGGCCATCTGTGAGCTAAGCTTTAACCATACACTGGGTCAGCTGGTGCCTTGATCTGGGATCTCCCAGCCTCCAGAACTGTGAGAAATAAATGTTCACTGTTAATCCACTCAGTCTGTGGTATTTTTGCCATAGCTGCCACAACTGCCTGAGGCAGGAGCATGTATACAGCTCATGTACACTGGTGCATTCAGAGTGGGAAATACCAATTGTATTTCAGGATGTGAGACTTCCGCCCCATGTAATGTCATCATACAAACTTGGCTGGCTCAGTGTGCACTGACTTGGCATTCCAGTACATCACACAAATGAAGATCATGAAAGATAATTCTTATTTCTGGTTTTCAACTCACCAGTATCCCACAGATGCTAAAATTTGTTCTTAATACTTCAGTCAAATGAGTTTTGCATCTTGTATTCTAGAGTAAATATAGAGTTACTCAAGTGGCCCTGAGCTGAGCTGTAATGGGAAAGCCGAGAGAATAAGTTTCCTACTTAACTTTCTTCCACAAGAAAAATCCCACTCTTATTTTTGTATATACTGACTTTCCTCATAAAGTTTTGCATAAAGAAAGGATTCTGATGCTATTAAAATGCTAGAAATAAAACATTAATTTTTAACATATATAATATATAGGCTGAACAACTTAAGTGCTAAAATCATAGGAGTGTTACCTCTTCATCTTCAAGTGATAATGTACATCAGTGACTACTGCACAGCTCAAAAAGGAAATACTTCCTGATTTCTATTCTCAAATTTTAAAATTACTGGTTTACCACAAGTTTCCATTATGACCAGATACTATTAATGTTAAATTGAGCCACATGGAAGTTTCACGTGGCTCAATTTAATATTATAACATGATAGAGTATTGACAGTTACATAAGGTTCATTCTACTACACAAGGTCATGTTCAAGAACAGAGGTGTGCATGCACATGAAGGAAATCAATCCCAAACTGAGATGCTGGGGGAAAGGTAAGGTTGATGTAACATTGCAGCTACCATTTGTTTCACGAGGGCTCTTAAAAAAGGGGAGAGCGAGGTACGTTGGGGTCCTGAAAAGCCAGCAGAGAAACTAGGCTGGATGTGGTAGGCAAGAGCTTGTGGAAGCTTAGTGATCCAGCAAGTCCAAACACAGGGCTTGAGCACATATTTTGCTGTGTTTCTGGGCACATGCACATTTTGGAAAATTGAAAGGACAGATAAGAGTTATGTAAATGCATACAAAGACTGTGTATTCATCATTATCGTAACTTATAAACCTGTCAGCTGTATAAATGAGGTAATTTGCTAGAGACATAATACAGCTCATCTCTGATGTAGAGGTCAGAGGAAACATTTTCTTCATATTCTTTATTCGAAACGGGCTAGATATATCTTAAAACACCATGCCTTTTTAATCTCCTTGCTGTATGATACTGAGGCTCATTTTATTTGATTCTTTGAATTCATTGCTGTTCTTAATAGAGTCATAAAATTGTATAAAATTCATGCATCAGAAAGCTGGTAAACATTATAAAAATGAAGAATTAATAATATAAAACTAACTCTTTCAAAGGAATAACCTTTTCTAAAGAAATTTTGCAAAATTAGAAAAGCAGTCAAATCAGAAAATTGTTTTCTTTAATCTCCGAAATTTTCAGCTATGCTAACTGAATCAATCGCGTGAATGCATCGAGAGAAGCACTGAAGCTTCCTGAAGGCACTGCATGTGTGTGCTCAGTAGCTCAGACCTGTATGACTCTTTGCGACCCCACGGACTGCACCCACCAGGCTCCTCTGTCCATGAGATTTTCCAGGCAAGAATACTGGAGTGGGTTGTCATTTCCTTCACTAGAGTATCTTCCTCGCCGATTTCAGGGAAGAACCTGTGTCTCCTGCATTAGCAGGCAGATTATCACTGTACCACCTAGGAAATTTTTGTCTTTTTTACAAGAAAACATGAATCCTTTTAACAAAAAATAAAATTGTTGATTAAAAAAAATTTAAGTGAGATTTTCAGGGAAGGTATTTGACATCTTTTAGCTCTCACTTTGAATTACAATATGCACTTATGGAAAATAAAAGGCATTCCTCTCATCATGTATCATGTATTATGTATTATGTCATTTATTCTTTCATATATTTCAGGGTTTTCATTTCCCCCAGTTAGCTTTGAATATTTAGACATTATGACATTCTTATCTATCTTCTGGTCCTCGCCCTCCCCTCATATATATTCAAATATTGGAAAGTGAAATTCCTCTTTTATCAATGCTTTAATAAAAATACATGAAATTTCTTTAAGTTGATATTTTGGATTTGAAAATAGAATGGAAATAAGCAACTAAATGAAAATGAATGCTAATTATATTTGGACCTTTTTCTCCTATGTTGTGTAGCATATGCATTTTCCCCTTTGGTGGGGTGTGTTCTTAGGCAAAAGTGAACATCAGAGTGAATGAATATTGCAAACATGCTGTATCTGTAATATTTGGTTAAAAAATACCACATTGATACATTCAACAGAATTTTACTACCATCCTCCTTGCAATAGAAAGATCTAACAATGTTAGTAAAACTTGCTCTTATTTCTTGTTTTGACACTAATGGGAGTTTTCAGTAAAGACTTCAAGTCCAATTGATGCATGAGCTAGTAGCACTCCTTAATTGTGTTTGTAAATTCGATAGCTATTATAGAAAGAGACATTCTTGGCTGCATTTTACAAAAATTATGCTGCCTCTTAGACCATCCTTTATTCATTCTTAACTTGTTTTAAAGCTATCTAATGTTCAGAGTAAGTCAGGAATGTATACTAGTCTCTCACTGACGGGGGAGGTTTTTGTTCTGTCACCTGCTTCTCTGATAACTCAATACATTTTGCTTAAATCCAACATAATGGTGTTGAAAGCCTAAAAAAAAATGAAGAAAATGTTTTGCATACAAAAACACACTAAGAGAATTAGAAGTAAAGTGTGTTCTGAAACTTTAATTGAAACGATTTCTTAATTGAAAGAAGTAGAAACACATTTCAGTTACTGTGACAAATTTTTATTGATAATATTTATTACAGAATATGAAATATTGACATTTTTCCAATACTGGGGAACTGTTTTAAGTTTGGTATCCTTCAAAAATATGTTTGCTGTCAGTATACATATATATCACACAGTTGGAATTGAAGCATGGATTAAAAAATAATTATTGTATTAAGAAGCAGTGGTCACTTCTTGTGAACATAAACTCCTTTCTGCTGTTGGCTCTCTGAAGGCTGCCTGACTACTTATCCAGAATTCCATGTAGCCCTGCTTTGTCTGCCTACAGGTTGACCATGAATGCTGTTCTCTTGAACCCAAATTTGGTTCTGTACCCCACCATTGAATTATATCTTGGAGACAGTAGTTTCAGGTGAAGTAGAAAAAGATGGCTTTATTGCTTTGGTTGGCAAAGGGGGCAACAGTGGGTTAATGCCCTCAAAACGGTGCGTGCCAACCTAGAGAGGATAGTGAGGAGTTTTGTAGGAATGGTTCAATGAAAGTGTGGTCAACTCGTGGCCATTTTTCTGATAGGTTGTTGGTGAGCTAATTGGGAGTCAGCATACTCTGTCTTCTGATTCCAACCCTTCTGGGGTCTGTGTGCTTGTGGGCAGCATACTGTTAACTTCTCTCACCTTGCAGGGGTTTCAGTGTGTACTAAACAGCTCAAAGATATTGTTATGCCCACGGCTGTCCTATCGTTTCTTGACTATTCCTTTGTGCATTCCCTCCCTTCCCTAATTAGCAACTGTTTGAATCAGCCCATTGGAACTCAGGGAAGGTCATGGAGGCTGAATGAAGCCTATTTCCTGTAATCAGAAAAACAGAACACACAATGGGGAACACAGAAAGGCTTTTGTGCCCAGGAACCCCACAGAGTCCTGCTCAATATCACACCAGGCTCCTGTAATGAACATAGAGAAAGAGCTGGTTCGTTTATAATCAGTTGGCTAGTATAATCAGCCTGCCAATGCAAAAGACAGAGGAGATGCAGGTTTGATCCCTGGGTCAGGAAGATACACTGGAGAAGGAAACGGCCACCCACTTCAGTATTCTTGTCTGGGAAGTCCCATGGACAGAGGCGCCTGGTGGGCTACAGTCCTTGGGGTCACAGAGAGTCAGACAGGACTGAACAACTGATTACACACACACACACACACACACACACACACACACAGAGCAGTGGAGAAAGTGAGGAAAAGTGCTCAGTCTTAGGACTTCTCTGTTTCTCCAAACATACCATGCTTTGCTTTCCACACCCTAAACCAGGGGAATGTGCTGGGCAGTTTTCTTCCTAAATTGGAAATTTTAAGTGGTACTGTCATCCTCCTTTGTTGCTGCCTTTCCTCTCCAACAGTGTATGTTTTTCTCCTTCCTTGCAATATAAGAATCATCTAGAAGGGAAAATGAAGGAACTGAGAATATTGGCATCTGATCTCTTCTCCTTCCTCTCCCCTGCAGACTTCCAGTGTACAGTGGGATTGATTTCTCCACTAAGTCTATACGCGCCTCTCTGCAATATGACTGTGACCCAGTTCAGGGGACTTTGGACTATGGTTTTCATCTGGATATTCTCACAAACAAAATCTAAGGCCATAGTTTATGTGATGATAATTTCCTGGGGAGGATTTAATCCCTGGGAAGCCAGAGTGAGCAGACAGGGAAGTGAGGCAGGGAAAGAGAGAAACTTATTAGAGAATTTGTTCCAGAATTGGCCACAGCAGCAAGATAAGCTAACTACCTGTTCTTGCCAGACTTTACAGAGACACTGCAAGAAGCTTCTCTGTGGGGACTGAGAAGAGGGCACTGCACCGTGTCTGGATGAGAGTGGTTGATAATGAGTGATGCAGGAGCTTAAAATTACTGCTAGTAGCAGCATCCTCATCTCTAGCAACATATACAGGAAAACTAGCATCCAGCCCCACAACCCTAGATGGGTGTTATCCTTTAAAAGCCCATTCTGGCCAGGAGGAAAGGATTCATGCATGAACTGAATTTGGTTCAGCTAACCATTTGCATAAAGACAGATACACTTATATACACCTAAGATATTAGAACTTCACCCTGAAATAGCATTCCTTGACCTTTTTCCTCTGAAAAAGATCCAAATCTTCAAGGTTGTTGCTGATTGCAATCTAAATCAAGTTTTAGCAAACTAAACTTTGGCCTCTGGCCAAACCCAGACCACAGGACTGTTTCTGTGTGTCTTTAAGTAATAGCTTTCACATATTTAAGGATCTGAGTCGGGGAGGAGGTAGGGAAGGAAGAAAAATCTGTGATAGAGACTCATAAAGCCCAAAACATTCAAAAGATATAGCTCTTTAAAGAAAAAATCTAAAGACACTGTAAAAAAAGCTTCCATGTACACACCGCTATATTTAAAATGGATCATCAATAAGGACTTACTGTATAAGATAGGGAAATCTGTTCAATGTTATGTGGCAGCCTTAATGGGATGGGAGTTTGGAGGAGAATGGATACATGTGTATGTATGGCTGAATTGCTCTGCTGTGCACTTGAAACTGTAACAAAATTGTTAATCAGCTATACTCCAAAATAAAATTTGAAAAAATTTTTTAAAAAGCTTACAGCAAACTAAGCTATAGCTCTTGCTCCAACAACTAGTGCTCAAGCTAATTAATGTTCATTGTGTGTTTTTTTTTTTTTTTTCCCACCCTCTGCTTCAGCTGGTCTGGATTGCATGCCTCATGAAATGACCTAGACTTTCATTTCTGAAAATCTGACTCTGGTTTTCTATGTAAGGGAACCATTTTCTGGGAGAAGAGGTTATTACTCCATCATCCTCCATGTTCATGTGTGAATTGGAATTGAATAGGATGTCACCTTTTCAATTTCCATTGCCTAATGGTGCAGATTTGGAAGCTATGAGTTGTTTAGTAACGTGAAAGTCACTCAGTCATGACTGACTCTTTGAAATCCCTTGGACTGTACAGTCCATGGAATTCTCTAGGCTCGAAAACTGGAGTGGGTAGCTGCACAGTTGTTTAAGGGAGGTGGAAATTCATATTTGTTAGCTGTTCAGACTTAAAGATTTTCAATCAACATTGCTGTAATCATTTATTGCGATTCCCCAATATTTGCTTCTGATTAATTTGAAAGCTTACAGTCTGCAAGGCTGACTTTTTTTTTTTTTAACCCAGCTCACTGGGTTCTGAGCTCTGCCATGCTNTTCTATCCTCCCCACAAGCCCTTGCAGTGAGATAAGCCTTCTGGTCCTGTCAAAATCAGCTGACTGCAGAGAAAAACATTTCCTGCTCAGCTGTGGTCACACTATGTGCTCATCCAATAAACCCTTTCTGCAGGCTCTTATATTCTTATGATCAAAGTGTGTTCACAAAGTGTGTTCACTACGGCAATTGCAATAATTTTCAAGCCGCTTCTACCTAAGAGAAGATTTGTGCCACATCTGACAACTGAGCCGTTCTGTTGAACTGATGATGGGATGTCCCAGGCATAACTGATGCATTATGAAATTACTGTGAAAAAGCTAATTAGAGGTGATAAATACATTATTACATATAGCTCATATTTTAGAATGCTCTTAAATTGGGACATTTAAATTTGGAAGTGTATATACATAGAATAGGGGCTTTCCCTGTAGCTCAGTCGGTAAAGAAGCTGCCTGTAGTGCAAGAGACCTGAGTTCGATCTCTGGGTCAGGAAGATCCCCTGGAGAAATGGAGAGGGAAATGGCAACCCACTCCTGTATTCTTGCCTGGAGAATCTCATGGACAAAGGAACCTGCTGGGCTACAGTCCATGGCATCGCAAAGAGTTGGGCACGACTGAGTAAGCAGCACTTCATACATAGAATAGGGCTTCCCAGGTGGCGCTAGTGATAAAGAATCTGCCCACAAATGAAGGTAAATATTAAGAGATGCAAGTTCCATCCCTTGGTCAGGAAGATTCCCTGAAAGAGGTCATGGCAACCCACTCCAGGATTCTTGCTTGGGAAATCCTATGCACAGAGGAGCCTGGCTGGCTATGGTCCTTGGGGTCATAAAAGAGTCAGACAGTACTGAGCACACACTACATTTTAAAAAGTCCAGCTGTATCTATGTTGCTTGCTTTCATTTCCTTAAGATCAGATTTTAAAATTATGATAAATACTTTTATGAGTGGGTTTCGGTTTTCTGATAAGTATTGTCCCAAAAAGGAAATAACAGGAGGGCAAAATTCCAGAAAAGCAATCTGACAGGAACTTCTAAAAACCAAGTTACTTTGCAAAGTCATTATTTTTGAAGATCTCTGTTCTGTGATAATTAATAAGTGTGCTCCCTCTAAAGGAAGTTTGTTTAACTGAAAGGTTTTGGGAAAATTCATCTCTGTATGTTCTTTCCCCTTCAGTCACAGTAAGTGTTGAAAATCAGTTTGAATTGCAACAAATGAACCATAAGCAGAATGGCCCATAAAATTCATGGTAAAAGTGCTACTGATGTTGGCAGTGACCTTGAAAATGTGTAAGTCAGTCTATTAGTGTACACATAGTTTGTATACATTGAACAGAAAACCCTTAAAATAAGAACCTTAATGACATTCCCTACTGAAAGTTTCTAATAATCTAACTAGATGAATTGCTTTCTGGGATTTCAAATATTTGCCTTATTTTATGCAAATTTGTATCTGTGTTTTAATTTAAAATGAAGATCTTTTATGTGTGAGTTAAGCTATTTTGCATAGAAATTCTATAATTTAGTGGTCACAATATCATCTAATTCCCAGCAGAAGATGGGATGTCCTGTTTTGCTATGCTGCTTTATGAGGCTAGAATGATAGAATAAGATGAATAAAAACACACATTTGTGTTTTGTGATATATACTAAGAAAATTCCCTTTAAAGTAATCTTTTGCCCATACTCTGTGACACGTCCTTATTAATGTTCTTATCGTAGGTCATTCCAAACTCTTTTCATCATACTGACTCATTTTTGGAGGGGACAATGACAAACTGAAAATAAGAAGGTAGACATTAAAAGTTTCATTCTAAAAAGTAAAAAGGAAACATCAGAAATAAATTATGAAGGCAGGAAGTCAAAATTAATATGTGAAGGTACTAGAATACTTCTGTCTATCTGCAGAGTTTTTAGATTATGGCGTTCTTTATACAAAAGTCCTGGGACCAGATATAACCAACAATGCAACATATATTCAATAAAGCTTTCATCTGTTTCTTCCCTTTTATCTAATCAAGGACATTGCTGGCAAAACCTCCATTTAACCACACAAAACACAACACATCAGTCTACAAATACACTGATAAATCCCCCAAACTAAACAAA